>CAVNYN010206331.1:0-18844 GCA_963692815.1 Nyctanthes arbor-tristis | reverse complement strand
TCTGCAACTCTTAGTGCTAATTCTTGGCGATTCTTTGACAAAAACAAAGTCTTGCTCTGGCAGTTTATATTTTCTCAAGATACCAGAGAAAATACAACTTGGGTGGCGGTTTTGGGGGAAGGCGGTTTCCTCACATTTTCTCCTCTGCAAGAAGGTTCAACTGGCCCCTCGTCTGTAAGAATTCCAGAAGATCAGTGTAGCCGGCCTGCAGCCTGTGATCCATATTTTGTTTGTTATACTGGCAACAAGTGCCAGTGTCCACAAACCCTTCCGTCTTGCAAGTCAGGGACTTTTCCGTCTTGTAATAATTCATATAATCATGTGGAGCTTGTAAAAGCAGGTGATGGCATCAGCTATTTTGCACTTGGATATGTTCAGCCATCTTCCAGAACTGATTTAAATGGATGCAAAGGCTCTTGTCTCAGGAATTGCTCTTGTAGTGCTATGTTCTTCGAGAGCAGTTCAGGAAATTGCTTTTTGTTTGATGAGATAGGAAGCTTGCAAGGATCCAATGGGGAGGAAAGCTATGTTTCCTATATCAAAATCTCAGGAACTGGGAGTAACGACGCAAACAAGGGAGGCGGAGATAAGAAACACTTCCCATTTGTTGTCATCATTATTATCGTCACAATATTTGCTATATTTTGTCTTCTCTATGTGGGATTCCTTTTTCACCGGAGGAGCAAGAAATTGCCTGAGTCGCCCAAGGATGGTTCAGAAGAGGATAATTTCTTGGAAGTTTTATCAGGGATGCCAATTCGGTATAGCTACAGAGATCTTCAGACTGCAACAAGCAACTTCAGTGTGAAACTAGGCCAAGGAGGGTTTGGTTCAGTTTATCAGGGGACACTCCCTGATGGGACTCGACTGGCAGTCAAAAAATTGGAAGGCATTGGTCAGGGGAAGAAAGAGTTTCGAGCCGAAGTTAGTATAATTGGCAGCATCCATCATCTTCATCTTGTAAGGCTCAAAGGCTTCTGTGCTGAAGGAACCCATCGGCTTCTTGCATACGAGTACATGTCAAATGGATCTTTAGAAAAATGGCTTTTCAGGAAAAACAGAGGAGAGCATATGTTGGATTGGAATACGAGATATAATATTGCAGTTGGCACTGCCAAAGGTTTGGCTTATCTACACGAGGATTGTGATGCCAAAATCGTGCATTGTGACATAAAACCCGAGAATGTGCTTCTTGATGACAATTTTATGGCCAAAGTCTCAGATTTTGGTCTGGCGAAGCTTATGACTAGAGAGCAAAGCCATGTTTTCACAACCTTACGGGGCACGAGAGGGTACCTTGCACCTGAATGGATCACAAACTATGCCATATCGGAAAAGAGTGATGTTTATAGCTATGGAATGGTGCTGCTTGAGATTATTGGTGGTAGGAAAAACTTTGATCCGGCTGAGAGTTCAGAGAAATCCCATTTCCCGTCCTATGCTTTTAAGATGATGGAAGAAGGGAAATTGTATGACATTATTGATGCAGAGCTGAAAATAGATGAAGAGGATGAGAGGGTCGGTATAGCAATAAAAGTTGCTTTGTGGTGCATACAGGATGACATGCATCTAAGGCCATCGATGACAAAAGTCGTGCAAATGCTCGAAGGTCTCAGTACCGTGCCTCCACCACCAACTGCTTCACAACTTGGCTCGCGAATCTATTCAAATTTCTTGAAATCAGCCAGTGAAGAGGGTACTTCGTCTGGTCCATCAGACTGTAACAGCGATGCCCATCTCTCGGCAGTTCGCCTTTCAGGGCCAAGATAGCAGCTGCCGACTAATTCTCGTGTACATAGGGTCCATGGTTTTGCAGTTCTTCTGTATATTAGTTAGATTAGTAAAACATTTTGCACCACAAGACATAATGAAAATACAGAATTGTATTTGCACTTGTAGTTGTGATCTGTTTAAATGATAATATAAATTACAGGGAAGTTCAGTAGTTTCTGAATTAGATAAATATTCTTTTGATGTATGATTCTTTTGAAATATGATTTTGGTACTGAAGTCTTACTTTGTCTTCACCCGGTTCGGCAATGACATGTTTTATACGTACCCCATTGTGCACAAGCTATATGAGAGTCATTTTTTGCCATTTATTTATTGTTTTTTATTATTTTTATACAAGGGAGGGAGAGAGAGGGGAGTGAAGGGAACTTTATGAATGGATATGGTTTGAACCCCAATTCTGGTGTCTCAAGATCATTCCTCGTCCGCCTGAGTCTCCTATCCAAAAAAAAAAGAACTAGAGCATTTAATCATTATAGTACAATTCTATTATTTTTTTATTCGCGTTGTTTTAGCATTTCTATTGTGTATGTCTTAAATACTTTTACAGTTGCTAGTTCTATTTCATATATATTTATTTATGTATTCGTTAGTCCTAGTTGCACATGCTATACACGTCTTTTACTACTCATTTTCACTAAACTCTATTTTTACTTTAAAATTGAATTGGTTTGTTAAAGAGGCCATATTAGTCGTCATTTTCAATGTGTATATGTGACTACGTTTTAATGTACATATTCCACTCCTTGAGATTAGGTTTAATAGGATTAAACGTTATATGTCTTATTGTAGTTGGATGAAACGTACGAGTTACAAGCGATGCTTTCTTCAAATGAAGGGTGTGGTATCATTATTTGAAGCAATGATTAGTACCAGCGGGTTCATTTTTCATTTGTAAATGATTTTGATCAACATCGAGCGCGAAAAGGTTTCCAAAATGGCCGTTTGGGAGCAATAACTCTCTGAACGGGGGTAAAAGTGTCATACAACTAGGCGAAGCAGCATGAACGCTGAACCTAGATGTTAAATTATAACTAGTTTACGTTCCCATAGAATAGGAGAACACACACTTTAAACATCACATAACATTACACGATCAGCAGTCATCAGTTTTGATCACCCGCCAGACGTCCTGTTAGATGCACACTTGGCGGTTAATAATTTTACAATTCATGTGTGGGGCGGGTTGTCTAATTATCACCCGCCACATGTACATCTTGCGGCGGGTGATCAATTTTACAGCGATCATGGGGGGCGCCACACATGCATCGCTAGGTGCTTGGTTGTGACGTGGATGTGGTATGCGCCACGTGACTATATGAGCTTCATAATAGAGACCACACGGTCCCTGTATCAGAATTGACTTATGTAAGCATGAAATGCATCTCTTGTTAATTTGACGTCTCATCATTTTATTACCAGAAAAAAGCTAAAATGGTGTCTTTACATGAGAACCTCCCTTTTTTTATCCCTACTGGACTCATCTTTCCAATTTGAATGAACTAGTTACTCCAGTCATTCTATTGTAGGGAGGTTTTTACAAAATAAGGTAAATACGGTAGTTTTCAAATAGCATGATTGTGATCTTAGTTATAGAGTCCCGCTATAGAGATGTTTCCTCTCTTTAAGTTTTCAAATAGCATGATTGCGATTTTAGTTGTAGAGTCCCGCTATAGAGATGTTTCCTCTCCTCTTAAGGAGAGGAAACCCCTGTGTGGATGCATGTGATTGGGAGTTTAATGATTGAGGGTCCCCCAACATCTAATCACATGCAGTCACACAAGAGGTTTCCTCTCTTCTTAGAAAATTCACTTAGGAGTCCCGCTAGAAGAGGTTTCCTCTCATTCTCTTGTGTGGATGCATGTGATTGGGAGTTTGAAGATTGAGGATCCCCCAACATCCAATGGAGTCCAGCTATAGAGATGTTTCCTCTCCTCTTAAGGAGAGGAGACCCCCTGTGTGGATGCATGTAATTGGGAGTTTGAAAATCTAGTGAACTAGTGAACTAAGCAAATTTATGTTTAACCTATTTCTAGTGTAACAACTAATGCTCACTAAGCACCAAGCGGTATTAAAGTCACCAACTCTAAAAATATTTTCACCTCAGTAGTTAAAACAAAAGGCATATTAACACATGTTATTTCATATGTATGTATGCAACACTCAATTTCCTGCAATCGTCATACATTTTTTTTTTAAAGTACAGGCTCATACATTTTATTTGTCAAGAAATTCTTCAAAACCTATTACTTCAAATCCTGGACATATGGTCAGAACTACCACAGTACATTCACTAGTTTTGCTATGATGTTCATTATACTCTATTTATGGAGTCTAATATATTATGTGATAAGTATCTATTGGACAAGAGGCGAGCCTGAAGATGTGCATATGGTGCAATCGCATAGGGCCTCAAAATTTTAAAGGCACCATTTTTTTAATATATAGGTGTAACACTAAAAATTTTGAAAAACTTTTAAATTTTCATTTGTCAAAAAGTTAAGATTATTAAGACATATTTTTTAAAAATAGTTTTGTAAAACTTATTCAGCTAAAAATTAGAATGTATTTTACTATTTAAAAAATTAATAAGACCTGCATTTGAAATTTAGATTTACATGATTAAAACTTATTACTATCATATCACAAAGTCAAAAAGTTATAAAGAAAAAAAGGGGCACCAAAAAATTGATGTTTTTAAATGTGATGTAGATTCTTTTTTAAATAAAATCTACAGTTAAATGAAAAGGCACCATTTTACAATGTCACACATGGTACTCAAAATTTTAGGTCTGACCCTGATTGGACACATTGGGGGAATAGTATCATCATCTTTCAATGTGTCTAATAGACACTTGCCACATAATATATTAAACTCTATAAAATAGTGTCCAATGGACACTATATAATATTTTGTACATTCACTATCTCACTCTATTTCAAATACAAGGATAATGTTAAACATCCAGTTCATTTATGTCTACCATATTAAATTTACTTATATATATATATATACACGTATATATATTGAGATATATATATATATATTGATATAAACATAAAATAAATTATCGTGATATATAAGTAACTCAACAAGAGTTGACAACATGTCAAAAAGAATAATGCTATGTAGTATCAATGGTGCTTGACACAGTCTTCCGATCTGACATCTAATGTGGTATTAAATAATGAGTAGAATTAAATGAATAAATAAATAATCCACTTAATTCAACTTATCATTTAATGCCACTTTGATATGTTGCTAAGCACCAGTGGTGCTAAATAGCATTACTCTGTAAAAAATGATCTCTATTAATATGTCTAGCGAGATTATCCCGTCAGATGCACATGTGGCGTGAAATTATTTAACAACCTCTATGTGAGTTGTCTCACTGTAGACAATCCCATGTGATTTTTCCGATCTATAACTTCTCACTATATGTGTGTCTAATGAGATAATCCAGCCAGGTGTATGGTGGGAGAACGAACTCGACAATAAGTGGACTCATATCATTATGCTAAATACTATGGATCAACTTGTTACTAAAGTAACAGATTGAGAACTAATACTTAAATTTCACCAAGTGCGGGTGCATATGAAGTCCAATTTTTGACCCGGCCCATAATCTCTCTCTCTCTCTCTCTCTCTCTCTCTCTCTCTGTGCGCGATCTCTCCAACACGGTAACATCAAAATATTTTTTCATTTTTTGTTAATAACGATTTTTTTTTAAACAAAAAATTTCATGTTGTTTCTTTAGTACGCACTTAATCTCACATATTGTTGTTCAATTTTTTAATTAAAAGCGTCGATTTTTTCTTTTTAATTTGTTAATTGGCTAATTTATATAATGGTTTCTTGTTTGTTCTGCATTCCAGAAATTCAAGTGATCTGATTTGATGGATTTAGTATCTAAATACCAGGTAATTTTTCTTTTTCTGTATTTTTAAATTTCCCTTAAACTTGATAGATATTTTCAGCTGTGCCTCTGGACTGGGTTGACATTTGAGAAAAAGAAGTTAATGTGATCTATATGTAGGTAAGTGGGTAGCAATTCATTCACTTTAAAGATGCCAGAGAGCGTAAAATTTTATTATTTTTGAGTTTATTTATTTTTGGCCATATAGGTGAATGAGAGAAAGAGTGATGGATTGAAATGTAATGCATATTGATAATCTATTTAATGTTGTTTCGGTTTCTTTTTCCATATTCTGATGAATTTTTTATGTGAAACAGTTGGGATTAATATAAAGCAATTGTAATGCAGGGCGTTGTAGGCCGTGTATTTGGAAATGAGAATTCAAGCTCAGGTGAAGATAGGTAATTATTTTGTTTTCAATATTAATAATATTATTAGTGTGGTTAGCAAGATATAGATGCTGAGTTGGATATGAGAATTAAAGCACAAATGAAGATGGGTAGTCATTTTGACTTTCAAGGGAGGTGCATATGCTGAATGAGTTTTTGTTTATGTAATGTACAGCCTTTGGACTTGGTTGGTACAATTAACTTTCTTGATAAATAGGAGAGAATTGATAAGAGAAAATTAAAACAGATTAACTAGACTCAGGAAGTTTTGGGGATTGTTAAATGCGGCTTGAGAATAGTACCACATTTTATTACATTTATTTTGCAAAAGTGATAATCATTTAAAGGTCCTTTACTTGGTGATACACAGTGATTTGTCTGATACTACCACGTTCAGAATTTTATCAGAAACTTCTTTGGTGGACAAAACTCTCTATGTTTCACCAAACACTAATTTATTTCTCAATCATATAGCTTAATGAAGAATATCCATTATTTTTATATCTTTTTTAATCTCTTTTTAAAAATATTTCCGTGAAATAAATTTCATAATTGGATGAAGAATATATTTTAATACACCAGCAAAGGAAAGAGAAAATTTATTGGTTTTTCTTATGTGCAATTTTCCCTTCGGATTATGAAATATGTATGAAAAGATCTACCAAGTCATGTCACTCTATAAACAAACTCCTTAGGCTATGGTTAACACATTCTGACCAGCCAACTGATCTTTCTCTTAATTTTTTTCCACTTATTGTCTCTCTTGATTGTTGACATATATCTTCATTTCTTATTTTATCCATTTTAGTAGTTATGGGGGATCTTGACGGTTTCCATGGTGATTTAAAATCTGATTATATAAAAAATTCTCATTTGAGTAGATGTTTTATGCTAAGCAACTGATCTTTCTAATTGATCCGATGTCTTTTATCAATAGTTATGTTGAGCGCTTGCTTGACCGCATTAGCCACGGTGTTCTGGCTGAGGATAGGAGGACTGCCATTGTTGAACTCCAGTCTGTTGTGACCGAAAGCGATGCTGCGCAGTTAGCTTTTGGGGCAATGGGTTGGTTATTTCTTTCTCAATACTCTTGCTCAACTTCCAAATCCTGCTAATGTTCATTGCCGAAGATGTGATACGTTGCCTTGACTTGACTTGCTGCAGGATTCCCTGTACTATTGAGTGTCTTAAAGGAGGAGCGTGATGATGTGGAAATGGTTTGTAGCCTCAGCTGCCTTTGATTTTTGCTTTATTTTCAATTTTTTTGGCCCATTTTTGGCTATGATTTAAAACTTTTTAACAGAGCCCTTATAGTCATCATAGCTTCCTGCCAAATAGATATGGCCTACCAAGCTCCAAGCTTTGATACCAGGAGATATTTTAGATAGGTTTATGATTGTATTGTAAAGCAACTGAAAGAGGAAGGAGGGAAGGCAATAAAACGGGAAATGCAACTAAAATTGAGCAATAATCATAGCATACATACAAATGTAGACTACAACTCGTGATGTGGGGAAACAATATCTACTAGTATAAAGAACCCTATTGGCTAAATTGTAACAGAAATGGGAATACAACTGAGTATGAAAAACAACTAAAAGGGAGAATTTAATGCTAACTTGTCTTATCTTGTCAAAAATTTTTCACGTTAATCAATCTGCACATAGTTTTTCCTCACTCCAAGTGTAGCCCAAAAATTTGATGGCATAGCCAGATTTTTATTATCTAAAGAGTAAAACTTAGGTGGTGAATTATTATTTATGTAGCTCAAAATATTTGTTTTCAAGATAAGACTGGTGTAACTTGCCATTAGAGGAACTATTAGTTTTAACTCTGGATTTCTTTAAAGAATTTTAAGGAGGCCTTGCCAATTTTGGTGAAGGAAAAGCATAATTGACTTGAAAATTTTTTATAGAGAAGGTCAAGATTATTAAAGAGAATGATAATATGAAGAAGGTTTTAATGAATAATTGAGATTAAGTGACTACAGAGTTATATAAACTAAGGAATGTGCTAATGAAGTCATGCAATTTCCAAAAATATGAGGGAAGAATATACTAATATGTCGCTTTAGCCACTAAAGGAGGAGAGATGGTGGAGAGAGAGACTGATTTTGAGGAACTAGAAGCAATTCAAGAGGAAGGTGAAATATCATTGGCAATTGAAGAAAGGTGAAGAGAAGGTTTAGAATGGATAGAAAATGATATGTGCTTTTCTATGCTTGTGAAGGAGAAAACCTCCCTTATAGGTGGTTATTATATATGTATCTATATATCTATATATATATATATATATAAATCAAGAGTAGTCTAACCAAGTTTTCCCGTCGCTGACGTCATGGCTGATGTGATATTTTGTTTTTTATTATTTTATTCTTTTCCATTTTGAAATGAATAATTTGCGCAATTTGGCCCTTACCTTTCATCTTATTATGCAATCTAACCATAACCTTTTAAACTTGACATTTTCAACCGCACATTTCACATTTTTTTGTGTAATCTAGCATTTTTTATTTAAAAAGACAATAATACCCTCTAGTTCTCATTCACTTAAAATCTATATCTATATATTATATTACATTACATTAATCTAAATCAAGTGTAGTTTCTAACTTATTTCCTGCCTTTAGCTCGTGCTATAGGCTAACTGATGACATCATATTTTGTCTATTTTCCCATGTTTTCTCCTACCATGGAATTTAAAATTCTATTTTCCATTTCCTAAAGAAACTCATAAAGATTGAATTTTTTTCCCATGAATTTGATATTTTTCATGAAAAACAAATGCAATCAAATACATTGTAAGTATGCAAAAAATGCATGTAATGAGAAAGGTTAGGAGGCTTATATACCTTTGCAAGGAGAATGGCTCGCTGAAATGTCGTTAACTGCGGTTGGTAGAGTTAAACACTTCGCAAGTTTGTACTTGCACTATAACTTTAGAAGGCTATTGTGAACTTAGTTCGCCTCAGTGATTTTTATTTGAATGTCAATAACTTTTTTAGGGAGATTTTAGCCTCGTTCTCATTGGAAACAAGCAAAGCTTACGGAGTTATTTTATTTATTTTTCTCTTAAAGATTTTTAATGTTTTAGCATAATGAGCCATAAACTGGAAACTTAAAAAGTTTCTACATTTAGATTTGTTTGTCAAAAAATCGACCTTTAATAAATTTCTGACAAGTATTTATTCTTCTTTGAGACCAGTTCCCTTTTTCATACGTTTGAGTTTCAAAATCATATAAGATGGAAATTAGATCGGAAGATTTTAATATTTTTAGAATGTAAAGAGTCAATTCATAGTTCAAGCATGGGATTTGATTAATACAAGATTAAGATGGGGTGCTATGTTTAATAAATAAGGATCGATGCCCATGCCATGCAAGTTGATTGGTCCTATTGAATGCAGGCAAAGGTTTCAATAGATGAGTTTATTGTTCTAATTGTTTCAGTTGATGTACATTCATTTTTCAGATTCCTATTGTTGTATTTTTTAATGTTATTCATCTTTTATATTTTTAACTAATGTACAAATATTTCCCATTCATTTTTCAAATTCCTATTGTTATATTTTTTTTAATGATGTTCTTCCTGTGCATCGCACGGGTGCTATACTAGTCTTTATTTATTTTGGTGAGTTCGTGGTGTAGTAATATAAGGCTTTATTCAACAGCCTTTTTGAGCTGTTCAATCTGTCATTTTATCTGCATATAGGTTGCAATCGTGTTGGCATGTTTGTCACTATTATTTAATGAGTTTATTTAAATTCTATCTTCACTTCACTTCACTTCATCCAAAATATCTTTGAAGGTCCGGGGGGCTCTGGAGACTCTTTTGAGTGCCTTAAATCCAATTGAACACGCCAAAGGACCTAAGAATGAAATCCAACCAGCTTTGCTGAATAGCGATTTGCTTTCCAGAGAAGTAGGAAGCATTTCTCTTCTTTTAAGTCTTTTGGTAAGTCGATTAAATATAACGTCCGGAAGAGCGCATAGTTCACACGTGTTTCTATGTTTTGCTAACTCAGTTCCTTGGCAGTCAGAGGAGGATTTCTATATACGATATTATACTCTTCAACTATTAACTGCGCTCTTGACAAATTCTCAAAATAGGTACTTTCTAACATTGTGCTTCTAATATTCTCCCTTCTAAACGTATGTAATTGGAACACTGCTGAAAATCTTTTCAGGCTACAGGAAGCTATATTAACTATTCCTCGTGGCATTACACGGCTCATGGATATGCTCATGGATCGTGAGGTATGACAGACTGACAAAACAACTAATTTTTCCTTTGTTCATCACTGTCCTTGCTCCTGTTAATGCATATAAATTTTTTATTTTTGGAAGGTTATTCGTAATGAAGCCTTACTACTTCTCACATATCTGACTCGTGAGGCTGAGGTGGGTTTTCCCTTGTAAGACCATTAAAACTCAAGGAATCTACTGCTGTTTACCTTATTTGGATAACTATATGTTTGTTATTATTCAGGAAATTCAAAAAATCCTAGTATTTGAAGGAGTTTTTGAGAAGCTTTTCAGCATTATCAGAGAAGAAGGAGGTTCAGAAGGAGGTGTTGTTGTTCAGGTGGTCTCTGGACTGACTCAGATTTTTGCAATACACTAGCTTTTGCTCTCTGCTCCTTTTGCTGGTCAAGGACTAACTTGTTCTGCAGTTTCCTCATTTTTCCAATTCATGTGTTTTTTTACCAGTTAAATGTTTGTCCTGTTATTTCACATTTGGTTAGCCCAAACTGCATGGAGGTTGTTCTGTTTGCAATGACCCACACCCATTTTGTTGTTTGCAGCCATTTTGTTGTTTGAATTATTTTTATAATAATTTTTGTTTGGGATGAAATTTACACTTCAAGATTACTGGAGACAGCAAACACCATTTTTATCTTCTGAATTAGATCTATGCGTAAAATTAGTTTTTTCAATTTGTCTATATGCATTGTGCTAAAACATCTCGTATGTGGAGGGTCATATGCTGTGACCAATCTTTACATTTCTCGCCACAAATAGGACTGCTCATGTTAGTTCTGCAGTATCTTTGGCACTGGATGTATTCTGATAATACTTTTTCCCCTTGATCTATGTAATTACTGTTATTTGCAACAGGATTGTCTTGAACTTCTGAACAATCTCATCCGAAATAATGCATCACATCAGGTTTGTGCTTAATTAAAGTTAATTTTTTGGTATCATGGATCCCATACTTAATAATATGCCTATCGAATGCGGTACAGGTATTACTTAGGGAGACAATGGGCTTTGACCCTTTGATTTCCATTCTAAAGCTCAGAGGAAGCACGTACAAATTTACACAACAGAAGGTTACATAGTCAAGTTTCCTTTTCTTCTTCATTTTAGCCTAACACAAAAACACACACTGAGATATATGTACTGTGATTCGATATATGCTTCCTCTTGTCTTACTACTAAAATTTTTTCGGTTTTCTGATTAATGGTTTGTGAGTAGACAATTAATCTACTCAGTGTATTGGAAACTATAAATTTGCTGTTGAATGGAGGTCAAGAATCTGATCATGGGAAGCTCAATAACAGCCAGACAAACAAAACAGTCTTGGTTCAGGTTTGTTCAAGTTTTAGAACCATTTTTCTAATATTTAAAATTTCTTAGAAGCATTATTATCAGTTCTACTCACTAATATTTCTTGGTAATTCTAGAAAAAGGTTCTGGACCATCTTTTAATGTTAGGAGTTGAAAGCCAATGGGCTCCTGTGGCTGTTCGTTGTACGGTAGGGTTACTCAGAACATACTACTGAAAATATTCTACTCTAATGTTTCCATTGTTGTATCCAAATGAAAAGTCATCAGTTATACAGCAAAGAACCAATTGCTGCCTTAAAAGAATATTTTCATTTAATTTATTCTGCATATCTTAGTATGATGAATTGTCTTTTAAATTTTATATTTGTAAAACAAGCTATTATGAGTTTTGGAAATTTCTGATGTCTGTGTTGATGTTGTAACTATTTCAGTCACTGAAATGCATTGGTGACCTGGTTGTCAGTCATCCAAGCAATCGTGATGCCCTTGCTAGCAAAGTTCTTGGAGAAGATCTACAGGTTGAACCTGCCCTAAATTCTATTCTTCGGGTCCTCTTGCGGACTCCTAGCATGCAAGAGTTTCTAGCAGCTGACTATGTCTTCAAGTGCTTTTGTGAGGTCTGAAATATTAGTAAGTTTTGATTGATTTAATATTTTGCTAAAGATCTACCTGTTTCCAGCTTGAAGCATGTGTGTGTGTGTGTTCTGGGATGAGTTTACCTACTTTCTCAATCTACCTGTTTGTAACAGAGAAATCCCGATGGTCAAAAAATGCTGGCATCCACATTAGTTCCTCATCCACATTCAATCAATCATGCTGCACATGATCAAGAAATTAATATGTCATTTGGAGGGTGGGTTTTGCTTCTATTTCTCTTTCTGTACCTGAACCTTGATCTGGTTCTAATTACCAAGCTTGTGTGATGCCTGAAGTTTCATTGCTGAATTTGTAGTAGTGGTTGATGCAGACCATGCCTCAAGGAGCTTAACTAAATGTTTCAAAATTCTGTTTCTTGCAGCATGCTATTGCAAGGTCTCACATGCAGTGAAAGTGATGGCGATGTAGAGGTAATTTCTTAAGTATGCTATGATTTTAGTTGTTAAGTTACTTAGCGCCAAAATTTTACCTCAAGCAGTTACTTCGATTTAACCTGTCTATCAATTTGAATTCTTGTGATTACTATTCTGATCATGAATTTATTGTAGCATGCAAAAATCTAAACCAGTGCTTGCAGTTTAAAAAGTTAATTAGTTTCCCAGGCATTCTGCTTTTTCTGGATGATGTTTAAGCCTTGAGCCCCTTTGAAGCATAGACAAATTATGAAATAATTCAAAAGAATATCTAAATTAAAAAAATATATATATGGCAAGTCATAAACCATTATAAAAAATCCATGATTAAGAAAAAAAATCGCCAAAATTAAAAGTCAGGCCCATAAACAAACATGAAATAGGAGATAGCAAATAAAATTTTTACAATTGCGAATCATGTAAAAAATCTTGTCAACCTCCACAACTGGGAGTAGAAACAACTAAGAAATTTTTTATACGATCACTAATAGAAGGGTTTTCGAGGAAATCATCAACATATCTAATGCCTGTGTCGTCCTTGTCATTTTCAATTATTTCTCGTTCCTTCTCATCATTCTTCGCTTACATGGTTTTTGTGTTTCGCTTTTCTCCTTCCATGTAACAACAGAAAAGAAACATATAACATTCTAGTGAATAGACTAATTACTGAAAACGTGCTTGGACTTGTCAATTATCTCTGATACTTGAAGCTAATTTCTTAAGTTGCTTGCTGCCTGGAGTCTGATTTCTCTCCCCTCATGTTGTCTAAATGCAGACTTGTAGCAGAGCTGCTAGTGTCCTTTCTCATTTACTGAAGGACAATATTCAATGCAAGGAGAAGGTATCAGTTACATTTTTATTTTCAAAACATATTTCTTTAAAAAGTTAGGAGGAAATATATCACTTTTGAATCACAGTTATTATGGCATAATATTGATCAAACATTTTCCTATGTTGTACAAATTAATGAAGGAGCTTAGTGGTTTTGAGCTCCATCGAAGAAGATGCTTTAGATTTATTTATTCTCTTATGTGAATGAATAGAGATGTAAAAGGGAAAAGGGAAATTTGCAGGGTTGTTTTAAGCTTTTAGATTGATCATTTTTTCATTGTTTATTTAATTTTAAGGCCACTTCTACCTTTTCAAGAGATAATAATGAATGTTTTTGATAGAAATCGGTAGGAACGGATAGCATTAATTAATAGAAGGTTGAGGTTAAAAGTTTTTTTGAAAATGAGTTGGGGGACAACAAAGTGTAACTAGGAGTCAAGGTTGAGGATAAAATGTGTAGTATGGCTTCTTCTTAATAATCATTCAATTCTGTAATAGTATGGAAATAACTTGAGTTGATAGTTCCTGGTTTGTAGTTGTAGGAAAATAACTCCTGTGCACGAGCACTTCTATTAGGATAGTGTTTCTGTGTTAGATATGTTCTATTATTTTGGGCACCAACATTTTATACACTCCGTGAGGTGGGTCTGATGAGCCACATGACATGCTCTATTTATATATTTTCTTTAAATTATTGACATTTGAGGTATTCTTAGTGACATTCCTTGGGCTAGTGTTTGATGTGGTGTGTGGTTTTTCCATATTAGAAGCTACAAATAGGGATATATAGCGTATAAATTGTAAAGTATAGGTAGCTTAAATTCATGTTCTTGTGTCCTAGTTTTCAGGTGTCAGTGCCTATCTTGTCCTAGATATCACATGTTGGTCTCTGTGAAATATAAAATTGAATTCAAAAGGAACTTGTAATGCATCACAAGGTATTCGATATCAAAATTCTAGCTAAACCAAACTAATAGAATGTTTTCGGAAACAACGCTAGTTACAATCATGTTTGCCTAGATTATATCTTTGACTCCATCAATTATGACTTAACTTTTTGCTATAGTTCACAATGTACATTTTTTTATTTTAATGTGGAAGTTGCTACAGGTTCTTAGACTTGAGCTGGAGGCTCCTATGCCCTCACTGGGAGGTCCAGAACCCTTGATGCATCGTATGGTGAAGTACCTTGCACTTGCCTCTTCTGTGAAAAACAATGAAGGAAAAAAAAGCTCATCCAGAAACCTGTATGCTCAGCCAATCATTTTAAAACTGCTTGTTATTTGGCTGTCTGATTGTCCAAGTGCTGTGCAGTGTTTTCTTGATTCACGTCCTCATCTGACGTATTTGCTTGAGTTAGTATCAAATCCAACAGCAACAGCATGTATAACGGGATTGGCTGCTGTGCTCTTGGGAGAGTGTGTAACATACAATAGAACTAGTGACGCTGGAAAGAATCCTTTCAGTATAGTTGATGCCATAAGCCAGAAAATTGGCCTGACATCTTACTTTCTGAAGTTTGACGAATTGCAGAAGAGCTCGGTTTTTAACTCTGCTAAGTCATCTATTCCCCCTAAATCATTGACAAGATCTAATGCTGCTAGTATGGCTGAGATTGAAGACGTTGATGAAAAAGAAACCACTGATCAGAAGAGTGAGGATCATCCGTTGCTTGTGGTGATGTTTGATTCACAGTTTGTTTCCTATATAAAGGATTTGGAGGCAAATATTAGGGAAAAAATTGTAGAAATTTATAGTCGTCCAAAGAGCCAGGTAGCAGTAGTGCCAGCAGAATTGGAGAGATCGGAAGAGCACTGATAGCGAGTATATCAAGAGGATAAAGATGTTTGTTGAGAAGCAGTGCCATGAGATACAGGTATTTGATATTTATTTTGAATAATTTTGGGGTTCTGGTTTTAACTTTTAGTCATTACTTAAAAAGAAACTACAAAAAGATCCAATGGTAGTATAATAAGTTAATCTGGATGTTCATGTTTTTATCTGCCACTATTAGCAAAGAGTTAATAACTGAGAACTCACCGAACATGTTGATGTATTAGAATATATATTTTCTTGTTCTATTGCCTAAAATTGCTAGGGTTGATTGACAATTAAAATTGGTATTAGCGTTTTTCAGTAATTAGATTATTATCTGATATTGTTGCTGAAACTGTAACCGCGAGGCTGTTGATTCTCCTTCATGGTTGACTTGTCTATGGAAGCCAATTCCGCCAATTGGCATGCTCCTTGTTTTGTGGCGATATCTTGCATGGCCATAATTCCAAATTCGGTCTCTCTATTGGCTGCTAATCTCTACTAATCTTACTTCTTTTTTTCCATTTTCATCTTCAATATAGGACCTTTTAAGTCGGAATGCAACTTTGGCCGAGGACTTGGCGAAGACGGGTGGGACTGGTTCGTCGCAGGCTGAAAATAGAGCCAGTGGTGGTTCAGAAAGAGTTCAAGTTGAGAGACTGCGCCAAGAGCTTCAAGAAGCCAACCAACGCGTAGAAACCCTCAAAGCCGAGAAAGCTAAGCTAGAGTCTGAAGCTTCAAATTACCGAAGTTTAGCTGTTAAGATTGAGTCTGATCTTCAAAGCTTGTCGGAAGCATACAACAGCCTTGAGCAGTCGAACTTCCAGCTCGAAAAGGAAGTAAAAGCTCTAAAAAGCGATGGAGCCTCAGCCACCCCAGACCTGGATGTTGAGGCAATAAAGGCAGAAGCACGTCAAGAGAGTGAAGTTGAGTTGAACGATTTGCTTGTATGTCTCGGGCAAGAGCAAAGCAAGGCGGAGAGGCTTACCGCAAGATTAGTGGAGTTGGGCGAGGATGTCGACAAATTACTTGAAGGCATTGGGGATGAGGCAGAACTTCCTGAAGATGACGAGGAAGAAGATTGATTCTTTCCCCTTTACTGGTCTCTGAGCTAAATTATTCGCTTATTTTCATCTTTAAAATGTGACGTCAAGCTGTGTTCGTTGTACATCTTTTTGTCACTGTACAGAGTGTTCGTCTAATTTTTATGATCTTGACACTTAGAAATGGGGATGGATTTCTTGTTGCTAATTAAATATTCGGTTTGAATCAGCAGATTTTGTGTTCAATTAGATTGGATGATATGCATACCGCATACGACTAAATGTTAACGTAATTGTCTTGAATACTTGTGCATGGATTAGATCTAGTGATGGGGAAAAAAATAAAAAAATGGGAATTCATGCAGTCAAGCCAAAATTGAGCTATAAAAACACAACTTTTATGACTTATTGAGCAATGATATTGGTATCACAAGTTACACAACCATTTATATGAATAAGATGCTTGGACTCGTGGGAAAGCATCAACATAAGAAACATGATTGTTAGTTATTTTATTTTATTCAATAAAATTACGAAAAAACACAAAACAAAGAGTTACGTTTAAACAATTGATGTTTTGTCTATTATTGTTGGAGGATATGACGTCTATCGCAAAAGCCAGTGTAACATTAACGGTTAATCTGTAACTATCAAAGAAAGAAGTCCTCATTAGAGGTCCCTCGACCTCGGTCGCCATAATACTCTAGGTTCATGTCAAGAGTTTATATTATTTCTTTGAATATCCCAAGTAGGCTTGGAGTAATTTTTTTTGTTCCTGAAGTACTTTCTTTGATTAGAAGAGTTTCAAAATGAACTTAATTGTTGATCTGACACAATTTTCTCAAAAGAAACAAAACATCGTTTCGAAAATATATTCCATAAAAGCAACGAACCAGAGGCAAGTTCACTTCTCATCTGTCCATAAATATATATACAATGTAGAATATAGAAAGAGATCATTTTATGCATGCATTCTTTCAAAACAAAGTTATTCTTCTCTTAATACAATAACTTCTCATCTTCTCAAACATTCAATTTTTTCTATTTTCCCCCAAAGATGTCTAACTAACAACCTCAATATTATCCAAAAGAAAAAGTCTACTTATCTACACTAGTTGTTATAGAAGTGTGTTTACAAAGTGAGTTGACAAAATCAAGATAGTTAATTTTTAAGTGATGTGATGTGTGAAACTACAGATTTCTGCCATGTGTGTGTGTGTGTGTAAAATAGTTTTTGTAAACATTTTGTGTACATGTAGTAGAAGTGTATCCAAAATATTAAGGGGAAACCCGAAATAAAATTATAGAACCACCGTATAAAACATGTTTGGCTCCTTTGCATGAAAAAATTTGATCTTCTCTCAGCTGCCGCCAGAGCATGGGAGGAGAATGGAACAAATAAAGAGTATGGATTCATGCTAATGGCCTATACATTTCTTGTATATACATTTCTAGTTATTTCTCTATAACCAATAAAACAACGTTAGTAAGTAGATGCAATGTCACACTATGTTTTTATTGATGAGACACACAATTCATAAAGGATTAAACTAAAAAGGGAAAAAAAGAAAATGAAATGAAATGAAATGTACAATTCTTTGGTTTTAAAAAGGTTCTTATCCCTTGTTTTTGTCTACATGCGGTGTCCAAATCAAAGCTTATCCGACAAAATAGTCTTTTCTCCGCTCCGTTCAAAAATTTCTTGTGTGGTCCTCAAATGAAAAGGCACTTAACGCTTTGAAAGTTTTTGGAGAAAGAAATTCTAAAGAAATATTAGACTCGTCACTCGTCAGTCAGATACAACATAAGATAAATCTATCTTTGAAAAAAAAAAAAAGGCATAAACTTGGACAAAGATCCTAAACTTTTTCATCTATTTGCACTTTCGTTCCTAACATTTAAATTTGGACAAATAGATTCACAACCCTTACATTTATTTACAATTTCATCTATATATATATATATATGTATATGTAACTATTAAAATGTTAGAGTCTCTCTGGCAACCATTAAACGAAATCCTATTATAATTGAAAGTAAATTTCAAACTTATGTTGCATAATAAAAGTATAGAAAAGTAGTGTATGTTCATGATAAAATTTCATTAAAATGGTTTAGTGATAAAATATGTCCATTTGGATAAACATACCAATTTTTCAAATGTTGAGACCTTTTAATCTAAATTTAAAGGTTGGAGATGAAAGTATAAACGGATGCAAACGTTGGGATGTTTGCTGCAATTTACCCTCAAATGTATGCATTTGGGTGAAAGTACAAATGAATGTAAAGATTGAAAACTTATTGGTCCAAATCTAAATGTTATGGATGAAAGTGTAAATAAATGCAAAGATTAGGGACCTTGCTACAATTTACCCAAGAAATCTTTTTTATTTTCTATATGAGTGAACGTAAAACC
>CAVNYN010206328.1:50667-91639 GCA_963692815.1 Nyctanthes arbor-tristis | reverse complement strand
GGAATCCAGTCTATATGTGTGTATGTGTATAAATACACACACACAAAAATAAGAGTTTAGGTATTTGAACAAAATGGCAAACAAAAAGTTAAAAAAAGTTGACACATGGTAGAATTATATTTTTTAATACATCACATCACTTTACATCAATAATATTCACCACATGTCTATTTTATCACATTCTTTGTCTATTTTTTGTCCAGGTAGAATTATTCTATAAATATACGGTGCTTGTTTTAGAATTAATACCAAAAATAAAACTAGACAATATAAACAACAAACAATAAAACTAAATCTTACTCGCTCATGTCTCAGTATTATCCAATATGATCAAATATTGTTCTCCAAGCAATCACTCGAAAAAATTCAGGTACTCTAAGTACTCCTAATAATAGGGTACTCCAAGCCAATAAAGAGCCCACATGTGTTTTTTTTTTTTTTTTTTGTTGGGGGGGGTTCTTCTCCCTTGAACCCATGTGTAGGTAGCTGATTAGTTTGAAATACCCTATTAAGTACCTGATATTTCCCTACATCACCACACCTAACGCCCTCATCAAATCAAATCAGTAACTATTATTACACCACATCATTCATCTCGTGCCATAACGACACAACTTGCTTGAACGTTTTTATCTCCGAAGTTGACTAATAGCGGTCTTCGCATTGGTATCATTTGGAAACCAAAATCACGGGGAGATTATTTATGTCAACTTTGTTACGTACAAAGGACAATGTTGAATGACCTTATTCCGCGGGACTCTGAGTGGGGGTATAAACACAAAAGCTTCTTTATGCAAATATGCACATCGCAATCTCACTAAGAACACCACTGCAAGAATCTCTTTTTCATCATCAGAACTTGTTACTGCTTACTACTGCATCCAATGTTCTCTTCAATCATCACACTTATATATTTCTTCATTTCCTCCTCCTCCTCCTCTTCACCATCCAAAATTTATAACTTCTTAAACATAATCGAATCTCGCTCCCGACCTGCCAGATGGCTCTTGGATCCTCTGTCATGGCGTTCCAGTGTGTTTTTTCCTTTCTCGTGATCATAGTATCCGTTTACAGCTCGTGCCGAGCAAGCCAGGCTAGTGAGTCTCAATTCTTAGCTCTTATGAAGAAGTCACTCTCAGGGGACTCCTTGATCAATTGGGATGATGATAGCAGAGGAATTTCCTATTGCAATTACACCGGAATTGGCTGTGATGATGAAGGAAGCATTGTTCGGATTGATATCTCCGGATGGTCGCTTTCTGGCAGTTTTCCTGAAGAAATATGCTTTTATTTGCCAAAACTTCGTGTTCTTCGTCTAGGCCATAACAGCTTAGACGGTGAATTCCCCCGCAGAATCACCAATTGCTCTGTCTTGGAAGAGCTGAATATGACTTATGTGCATTTCAGTGGGAAATTGCCAGATTTGTCACCTTTGAAATACTTGAGGATTCTTGATCTTTCATATAATCTCTTTACAGGTGAGTTCCCTATTTCAGTGACCAATCTTACAAATCTTGAGGTCTTGAATTTCAATGAAAATAACGGTTTCAATTTGTGGAATCTGCCGGAGAACATTTCTCGGCTGACGAAACTCAAGTCCATGGTATTGACAACTTGCATGCTACAAGGCAAAATCCCACCCTCAGTAGGAAATATGACTTCTCTGATTGATCTTGAATTGAGTGGAAATTACCTAGTTGGCATAATTCCGGCTGAGCTTGGACAGCTGAAGAACTTGCGGCAACTCGAGCTGTACTATAATCAACTCGAAGGGGAAATACCAGAGGAACTCGGGAATCTAACCTCACTCATCGATGTAGACACGTCTGTCAACAAGCTCAAAGGCAAGATTCCGGCTTCCATATTTCTCCTTCCGAATCTCCAAGTCTTGCAGCTTTACAACAACAGTCTGTCGGGGGAAATTCCGGCCACCATCACAAACTCGACTACTTTGAGAACCCTTTCCCTTTATGACAATTTCTTGACTGGAGAAGTTCCACAGAGTCTTGGGATGTCATCGGGCATAGTTGGCTTGGACTTGTCGGAAAACCAGCTAACCGGAAATCTGCCGGAGGGATTGTGCAATAGAGGCAAACTGATGTATCTCCTTGTCCTGCAGAACAATTTTTCTGGAAAACTGCCTGAAAGTTATGCAAATTGCAAGTCTCTGATACGGTTTCGAGTTAGTTATAATCATTTGGAGGGAAAAATACCAGAAGGGATTCTAGCACTTCCTCATGCATCGATTATCGATGTGGGAAACAATCATTTAACAGGTTTTATCCCTCCAATTATTCAGAATGCAAATAATTTATCAGAGCTGTTCATGCAGGGCAATGGGATTTCTGGGATTATACCTTCTGAAATCTCTCTAGCAACCAATTTAGTGAAAATTGATTTGAGTTACAATCTCCTTTCTGGTCCAATAACTTCGGAAATCGGCAACCTAAGAAGGCTGAATTTGTTGCAACTTCAAGGTAACCAAATAAACTCTTGCATCCCGGAATCGCTTTCTTCACTGAAATCCCTCAATGTTCTTGATCTTTCGAGCAATCTCTTGACTGGGAAGATCCCGGATAGTCTCTCTGAATTGTTACCTAATTCGTTGAACTTTTCGAACAATCTACTCTCTGGTCCTATTCCTCCCTCATTCGTTAAGGGAGGATTGTTAGAAAGTTTCTCGAACAATCCAAACCTCTGCGTTCCAGTTAATCTCGATTTCTCTGATCCAAATTTCTCTCATTGTTCTCAAGCTTATAGCAAAAAGAAGATGAACTGTATTTGGGTGATAGGAATTTCGGTAGGAATTGTTATTGTTGGCATCGTCCTATTTCTCAAAAGGTGGTTTGGTAAAGAGAGGAAAATGATCGAACACGATGATACCTTATCCTCCTTGGTTCTCTCTTATGATTTTAAGAGTTTCTATCCATTGTATTTTGATCAACGCGAGATCATTGAATCCCTTGGCGAAAAAAACTTAGTGGGATATGGAGGATCAGGATCGGTATACAGAATCGAGTTGAACAATGGAGAAATAGTTGCTGCCGTTAAAAAGTTGTGGAGTCGAAAGTCCAAAGATAGTTCCTTGGAGGATCAACTGGTTATGGACAAGGGATTGAGATCTGAAGTCGAAACTCTTGGAAGCATAAGGCACAAGAATATTGTCAAGTTGTATTGCTATTTCTCGAGTTTGGATTGCAATTTGCTGGTTTACGAGTATATGCCTAATGGAAACCTTTGGGATGCATTGCATAAAGGAAAAGTCAATTTGGATTGGCATGTTCGACATAAGATTGCTCTTGGGATAGCGCAAGGATTGGCATATCTCCACCATGATCTAATGCGACCGATAATTCATAGAGATATTAAGTCGACCAACATATTACTCGATGTTGATTATCAGGCTAAGGTTGCTGACTTCGGAATTGCCAAGGTTTTGCAAGCAAGGGGATCAAAGGATTCTACCACAACTGTTATTGCTGGAACTTATGGTTACCTGGCACCAGGTAAATTTCTAATACTGCATACCAAACATGTGTTGATATGACGAGAAATATTCATTATTAATGAAATTAGCTTATGATTATGATTTGTATGTGCTAATATTTCACTGGTTTTATCTGATTTTGTGATAGAATATGCATACTCATCCAAGACGACGACTAAGTGTGATGTCTATAGCTTCGGGGTTGTGTTGATGGAATTAATAACGGGGAAGAAGCCAGTCGAGGCAGAGTTTGGAGAAAACAAGAACATCATAAACTGGGTTTCGACCAAAGTGGAGACTAAAGAAGGTACAATGGAGATCTTAGACAAAAGGGCGTCAGCATCCTTCAAGGAAGACATGATTAAGGTGCTTCGCATCGCAATTCGTTGCACGTGCCGGACCCCGACCCTTCGCCCGACAATGAACGAAGTCGTTCAGTTATTGCATGAGGCCGACCCGTACAAAGACGACTGTTGCAAGTCGCCAAACAAGACTAAAGGACAATCGAACTATTGAATGCTAGGGTGTTACGGAGTAAAAAAAGACGACCGTAGTAAAACAGTTCAATTCCATAAATAATCACTCACCATCATGCAGGAGCTAGTAGTCCGTAGATTCTAACTTTTTATCTCTATCTTTTTTCCCCACTTTTTTTTCTCTTTTCTTTTTTGATTTTGGCATTTTGTGAAGATATATGAGTAATTCGATAAATATATGTATATAAATGCTTTATTACTACGCACAGTATCTCTGGACATATATATATATATATATATATTCATTGACCGACAAAAGGAAATAATTTTTAGCTTTTTGGAAAATATTATTTGTTCTTATCCTCTTTATTTCACGAGTGTGATCCAATTAAAAAGAAGATTTCAATGAAAAGGGAAAAATGTTAGGTTCTGATTCGGAGGGACTGCTTTATGTGCATGAAAGTGGGTTCTTTGATTCGGCATTAAAATTTTGAATATGAGTTGTGGAGGGTCCTATTCATTTGTAGCTTATTATTTCATTTATAACTTTGGGAAAAGCAATAAAATTTTAGTGAAGTGATTGATGAGCATCTTTGTCTCCATAACCCATCTTTTCATATAGACAAAGCTTTAGAAAATTATTATGAACATATAAAGTTTATCAGCAAGTCGCTGATGTTTTTCCTTTTCTTTTTTTTTTTTTGAGAGGAACATGAAAATAAGTTTTCCTTTTAACAAGTAATTTGTGTATACTGGAATATTGTAATGCGGTTGGTGCCGACACTAAGAATGAAATGGAGAAGGAGAAGAAGAGGAGGAAGAAGATGATTTTGAAGAAGAAAAAGAGCTAAATGGAGGGGGAGAGTGAAGTATGATATACAGCATCCCTTACGGTCGGCATACACGATATCTGTTCTTTTTTGGGCTGTATGGGAGAAAGCATCCCTTATGGTCGGCAATTATGATAGTTTAAATTTTTGGATCAATTTATTTTAACACGTGTGAAAGCCAATGAAAATCCGATATTCAGGCCTTTCTTTCTTCTTTTTATCTTTTTCCTTTATCTGAGACATATGTAAGTCCAAGTCTTACTACCATCTAGTTAAAGAAATATTCACATGCAGGCCTTAAATGGAAAAAAATAAAAAATAAAATGCTACATAATTGAGAACTTATTTTTAAAAGTTTATTAATCACCGTTATTTCAAATTATATTTATTTTTTGTTTTTGATATAGGGGGTTATAGGGGAGGGAAGGTTAGGTGTGGTCTGAACCTGACACCTACTGCATGACATATGAACATCTAACTATTGCGACACAATTTGAACTACAAATTATATTTATATTTTTTGAATTTAAGTACTTTGTCTATCTACCAAAGTAATGAAAATCAATACATGAAAATTTATGAATATTATAACGCAAAATAATAATAATAATAATTAGCAAGTCAAGACAAAAATGAAGCAAATGATGAAACAAGGTAAGTGATTTTAATATTGGAGTATAATAGTTGAAAAGAATCAAACTTCTTTCACCATAGAAAGTGTGCCATGAATTCCTTTCTTCAATGCCTATATATATATATATATATATTTACAAGTGTTTTGAGGAATAAATAATTATATTCTAAAGAAGACATGCTTAAGGATCAACTTGCAATTGCTATAAAAAATAAATATAATTAAAATAATTCCCACAACCAAATCATATCAAAACGCACAAAATAAATACACATAGTAGTGTGTGAAAAATGTGTGTTTTTTGTGAGTGAATATTTACCATGTCAATAGGTGGGGTTCATCTTAAAAGAATGAGATTCATCCAACAATGTTTCTTTTGGGATGGTGGAGAGTCCATCAAATAAAAGTAAAAGAACCATTCATCAATAATTCAATGGAATACTTCGTTGCCCAAAAATTGACAAATTATCTTTGAATTTTTAGCAATAAAATATATTTATATAAACAAAGCACCCAAGGGAGAAATAAAAAAAAAAAAGGAAGAAGAAGAGGAAGAGTTTTGGAAAGGACGTGATGTGGCAAGACCCAAAACTTGTAGAATTGTTCTCATTCTATGAACATTATTAATTAATTAATTAATTAATGGAATCAAAGATGGAGTCTAATGTATAAAAATAATAAAACTTAAAATTTTCAAGAGGATCAATTTAATAATAGAGTAATCTATACAACCACATTAAGAGAGGATAGTTTCTATTTTATATTTTACTACCCATTTCACTTGCTAAATCCTAAATCCTATTTCATCTTGGTCATTGATCTCATATGCTAATCTTGGCCTATTCATTTCCATTTTACTTTTTAATTTATTACCAATTTATAGATTTTCCTTTTATCTTTCTTTTTTTTTTTCATTTCCCTTTCTTTATATTATTTATAGATTTATTTAATTTAGCTTATTATTATTATCACTATATTATCCAATTTTTAATTCCTATCTCCAAATCAGATTTCATTTTATCCAGAAATATCTCTCTTTCTTTATCCATATTTTCCTTCCTTCCTCTAATAGAACTCATTTTAGCTAAGAACTTCATCAAATCTCTACACCTCTACATTTAAACTTTACACTCCCTATCTTGAACAGTTTTATTTTTGATTGATTTTCTTAATTTTTTGCTTCAATTTATCTCACGCCATCGTATTGCTTCCGGATTGTTGCCAATATTCACCAATGTTTAGAAAATTGAATATGTCATCGAACTGAAAAAGCTAACGGTTCAAGGTAATCAGATCGGTTTTAATTAAATAATTAAAATAAATTAATTTTTACCATGGAAAAAGAACATCCAATTTTATAATTTTTTTATCTTTACTATTTAAAAAAATGTTGAAATGTTATTCTTTTTTTAAAAGCCATTGAAAATATGACTTCAGTATAGAAAGTGAATCCCACATTGGTTATTTAGTGAAAAGAATTGATGATATACTTGGACAAGGGTTATACTTGATAGGGCCTTAGCTTATGGGCCTTAAGCTTCTAAAAAGTTCAAAATTTTTAATGAATTATTATTGAAAAAAAGTTTGTTGTGAACCCGTAAACCATATCCGTCTTTATCTCACAGCTTCGGATTGTATTCTGGATTGATTCTAGCACTCGCAAATGTTTAAAAAATCAGACCAGTCATTACACCGGAAAAACTAAGGGTTCAAGATCATCGGACATATTTTAATTAAATTATTTAAACAAATTAATTTTTACCTAAAATCATGTGGAAAAAGAACATTTGCTTTTATAATTTTTTGATCTTTACCACTTAAAAAAATGTTGAAATTTTATCTCTTCTTTAAGAGCCATTGAAAGTATGACTTTGAGGATAGAAAAGGAATCTCACATTGGTTATTTAGTGAAAAGAATTGAGGATGTATATCTATATTAAGCTACTTAGAGAAATGTTATGTATATTAAGACCTTAGCTTATGGGCCTTAACCTTCCAAAAAGTTTAAAATTTTAATAAATCATTATTGAAAAATAGTTTATTGTGAACAAGTGAATTGTATTCGTCTTAGTTATCTCATACCATCGGATTGTTTTCCGAATTGGTTCCAATATTCCCGAACTTTCTTCAATGTTTTCTTTAGATTTTTTTCGTACACCATCTTTTATCTTCATTAATGAAAGATATGGTATTATGAGTAGCACTTATATTATTTTTCTTTACACATACGGAGACGATCAAATATTTGAGGATGTATGCCTATATTAAACTACTTGAAGAATAGTTATGTATAATAGGACCTTAGTTTATGGGTCTTGAGCTTTTAAAAAGTTTCAAATTTTAATAGATCATTATTGAAAAAAAGTTTATTACTAACCAGTGAACCGTATCTGTCTTTACTTCACACCGTCGGATTGTTTTTCGGATTGATTCTAGTATTCACAAATTTCTTCAATGTTTTCCTTAGTTTTTTAGACCATTTTTTATATTCATTAATGAAAGATATCATATTATATGGATCACCTATATTGTTTTTCTTTGCACACAGATAGACGATGAAATATTATAATTTAAGGCTATTGAAAATGTGACTTTGGCATAGAAAGAGAATCTCACATTAGTTATTTAATAAAAAGAATTGATAATGTATGCATATATTAAGCTACTTAAAGAAGAGTAATGCATAATATGGTTTTAGTTTATTGGCCTTGGGTTTCCAAAAAGTTTAAAATTTTAATGCATTATTATTGAAAAAAGTTTACTGTGAACAAGTGAACCGTTCCATCTCTATCTCACACCATTAGATTGTTTTCCAGATTGATTTCAGTATTTGTAAATGTTCAGAAAACCAGACTGGTCATCTAACCGAAAAAACTAGCGGTCCAAGGTCATTGAACCGGTTTTAATTAAATAATTGAAATAAATTAATTTGTACCTAAAATAATGTGGAAAAAGAATATTCGATTTTATAATTTTATTTTATTTTTATCATTTGAAAAAAAATCCTCTTTTAAGAGCTATTAAAAATGTGACTTTGGGTATAGAAAGATAATCCCATATTGATTATTTAGTGAAGAGAATTGAGGATTTATGCCTGTAAATTAAGCTACTTAGAAAATGGTTATTCATAATAGAGTCTTAACTTATGATCTTCATCTTCTAAAAAGCTCAAAATTTTCATAGATTATTATTGAAAAAAAGTTCATTGTGAACCAGTGAACCGTATACGTTTATATCTCATATAGTTAGATTGTTTTCTGAATCGATTATAGTATTCGTAAATGTTCAGACAACCAGCTAGTCATCAAACCACAATGTTTTCCTTAGGTTTTTTTGTGTAGACTAGTTTTTATTTTCATTAATGAAAGATATCATATTACGAGTAGCATTTTATTGTTTTTCTTTAGACACATGTAAAGAAGCGAATAGTATGGTTTAAAATCATTGAAAATATGACTTTAGGCATACAAAAAGAATCCCATATTGTTTATTTAGTGAAAAGAATTGATGATACATGCTTATATTAAACTACTTAGAGAAAGGTTATGCATAATAGAGCCTTAACTTATAGGCATTGAGTTTCTAAAAAGTTCAAAATTTTAACAGATCATTATTGAAAAAAAAAGTTTATTGCGAATCGATGAACTACATTTGTCTTTATTTCACACCGCCAGATTGTTTTTCAGATTCGTTACAGTATTCACCAATTCCTGATTTTCCCAATTGAATTGGTCATGACATTTCAGTTCTTTAAACTCTAATTAAATTATGTTAACATATTAAAATACTTAGCCTGTAGAAGATGTATGTCAAGAAAAATTAGATATCATTAATATATATATATTACAAAAGTTTTTTTTAAAAAAAAAAGAAGAAGAAGCAAACGGGGCAATATACCGATCACATATGCATTTTGTTGAAAAAGTTGGTGTTCACTCATAGTATATAGATATTTTGAGGGCTAAAAATTGAAAATGTCTGAAAATTATGATTTGTGCTAAAGACGATCAAACAACAAATTCTACTATAAATGCTGTAATATATCTGTTATCGTCCATCATTTATTCTAACTATATTTATTGGATGAAACATATTTTCCGGTGCTTTATACACTTGCAGCCTAATACAAACTCCAAAAAAAATTTTCAATGTTTTTTTTAGTTTTTTTTTTTTTTTGAGTAGATCATTTTTTATCTTCATTAATGAAAGATATCGTATTACCTATTACGGGTGGCACCTATATTATTTTTTCTTTACACTCACATAAACGATCAAATATTACAACATAAATCTTTTTTATACAGTCATGTTAGTTTAATTCTCTTAAATTGCTTATATTATCTGATATTATCATCTCGTACAACGCACGGGTGAAATAACTAGCTTTATAATAATTAAAATTTGTTCAACATAAAACCAGATGAACCATATAAATAAGCTTCTACAAAGGTTGTATATTTTTAAAAAAGAGTAAAGGACAAAAAAATATGTTAGGAAGTGGGTTACAAAACAAATTGTTAGGAAGTGACTTTAGTTTTGATACGAGGGGGCGTTAGATTGCAAAAACTTTTTCATGGAAATTGGTGTAATTTCCTCTTAAATTTCAGCATTTGTAGTGTTTGATTACAAACTTTTCTCCTAAATTTATTTTCACCCTTTGGCCACGAGATCACATTTTCCTTGAAAACAATAAAAATATTTTTCTAGAGGGAGTATAGGTTTTTTTTTTTCACCTAGGTAATTCATGCTTGCTAATGTGAACTCCCTTTAATCAAGCATGTTACACAATTTACTTTTTGTAAAATTCAATTACCGATAATTCAATATACAATTTTTTTCTTTCCAAACCAATTCCATGCTTATAAATTATAATCAAACACACCCAAAATGCCTTGAAATCATGGATCCTTAATATTTTGTTATTGTTACAATTTTTAGTTTCTTTTGTAAATATTTCATGGCCTCCAATTTGATTAGCTCACAAACTATTGAAAATTTGATTTTATGTGTACATATATACATTGCTACAATCAGTTTACTTCCCAAATTTTAGAATACAATTAGAATGACGATGTAAGTGAGTAATGCTTTGTTAATTAGCAGCACTGACTACTAGTCCACCTATAATATAATATATTAAATGATAAGTTAATTTAACATCAATTATATTGTGTATCTATATATTTTTTGAAACGACACATTTTATCGCGCAAACGGGCTCTAATTATGTTACATAACATTATTCAGCAAAAACATAATTAAAAATTCAGGAGTGGGCGACACTAGGCATTCGTGGCAAATTATATTGGACAAGTGACAACGTGTGTAATAATTACAACGACACGAATGAAATGGGAAAAGCACTACAAACAATGAAATGTACTAAACATGTTTTTGTGAAAATAGGAGTAATTTCTTGTATATTTTCATTAATCTATTATCTCAATATATACATCACATTAAGAGTTACAATAAAGGAAAATAATCAATCACGAACCTAGAGTCAAGATTGTAACTTGATTCTAACTTGATATACAAATACAAGGAAAGGTCTCGCAAATATTCTTCTTCATTCCATAGAGTCAAGATTGTAACTTGATTCTAACTTGTCTATCACGAACCTCCGAGTCCTAGAATCTAGAATATAGATTCTAGATAATTTAAGTTTACAATATAGATTCTATATTCCAACTCACGCCAACATTCACCCTCAAGTTGATGCATACGGGTCTTGGATGTGCAACTTGACAAGTGAACATTAAAACTCTTTACTCGATACAATCTTTATGAGTATATAAGCTAGTTGATCCTTCAATTTCACAAATGGAAAATGTATAGTTTTAGCCTTAAGATTTTCTTTAATGAAGTGACTATCTACTACCACATGTTTTGTCCTATCATGTTGGGTGAGATTGTGAGCAATAGCGATCACTGCTTTATTATCACAAAACAGATTTATCTCAGCAGAAAGAGCAAAATCTATTTCTATCAATAGGTTCTTCAGGTATAATAATTCACAAAGACCCTTAGTTATGCTCTTAAGCTCAGCCTCTACACTTGACAATGCGACCACCTTTTATTTCTTGCTTATCCAAGTTCCGATCTAGATTTCCATCCACAAAGGTAAAGTATCATAATGTTGACGTTCAGTCTGTGACTGTGCATGCCCAATCTGCATCAGTATATCCTTTTATCTTAATATCATTCCCATTTTTTGAAAACATAAGCCCTTTACCAGGAGATGACTTCAAATAATGGAGATCGGATTACAACCATATGATTCTTACTCCCGTTATGCATAAATTGGCTCACAATACTAATTGCATATGCAATGTCCGGTCGAGTATGAGAAAGATAAATAAGTTTACCAACTAATTTTTGGTACCTGCCTTTATCAGTTGGTACATGACTGGAGCCTTCTCTGAGTTAATGAGTCTGAACAAAAGGAGTCTCTGCCGGTTTGCAATCCAACATTCCCACTTTAGCTAGTAAGTCTAGTATATATTTCTGTTGAGAGATATACCATGCCGAGACCTGGCCATTTCAATTCCCAAGAAATACTTGAGTCCTCCAAGATTCTTCATCTCAAATTCCATTGCCAAATGCTTTTGAAGTTGAGATATCTCTGCTTGTCATCGCCTCTGATAATCATGTCATCCACATAGATTATTAAGGCAGTTACCTTGCCAGATTGATGTTTCAAGAACAAAGTATGGTCTGAGTTACTTTCTTGGAAGCCATATTTTTTCATTACAAGCGTAAACCACCCAAACCATGCTCGTAGAGATTGCTTCAATACATATAGTGCCCCTGTAATTTGCACACGACTTTGAAAGGGGCCGGGTATCCTGGGTGTACATTCATGTACACTTCTTCCTCAAGATCACCATATAAAAGTACATTCTTTACATCAAGTTGATGTAATGGCCAATCCAGGTTTGCTATAAGATAGAATAAGACTCGAACTGTGTTCAATTTAGCCACTGGTGAAAAGGTCTCCTAATAATTAACACCATAGATCTGTGTATATCTCAACTGTCCTTTTTCCTTCTAGTAGCGGAACAAGAGTCCATGTCATTTTTATTTGATGCCTCCATTTCATCCTTAATAGCTTCAGTCCATCGCTTGTCTATCAAGGTCTACTCAATACTGGTGGGAATTTGGCACAAAGAAAGTTCATGAGTGAATCTCTTAAGGGGCTCAGAAAGTCCCTTACCCGATGCGTAATTTGAATTAGATACTTGGACCTCCATTTCTCAATATCTGGAGAATACCTATTTGGTGGTTTCCCATGATTGTGATATCCCACAGAAGAATTTTTATAAGTATATGTAGGCACAAGAGAGATATTTACCTTAGGATTATCCTCAAGAGATGCAGCAGTGGGTACTTTGGAGCGAGGGGATTTTGGATTTTTAGAACTAAAGTCTGTAGTTTGGGAGATAGATTCTGGAACAGCAGAGGTAGATTCTAGACTGCTAGAGCTCATGTTAAATTCTACATTTAGGATAGATTCTAGAACAATAGAGATAGATTCTAGACCGCGAAAGCCCATATCAGATACTACATTCAAGAAATTTCCTAGATGTATATATGCATCAACTGTTAACCAGTTAATTAATTCTTCATCAAATGTCTCCCTGAAAATGAGAACTGGTTACAAAATAAAACATATCAGACTCTAGAAATTGCACACCCATTGTTACATAAAGACGTCTTGTAATAGGGTCATAAAACCTTTTTCCCTTTTGATGGGATCCATACCCAAGAAACAAACACCGTATAGTGCAGATATCAAGTTTTGTGCACTGATTTTTATGTAAATATACATAACTAACACAACCAAAGACTCAAAGCGGAAGCATCAAGAGAGATGGAATGGCCTGTGATAGTATAGACGAGATCTCGTCCAAAACAATTTAGGAACACCAGCCCCAAATAGTAGAACGCTTGCTGATTCTAGAATATGTCTGTTTTTCCTTTCAGCAATTCCATTCTGTTGAGGTGTTTGTGGACATGAGGTTTCATAGATTAGGCCATGTTTACTGAAGTATGTCTTTAGCTGTTGATTAATGTGTTCACACCCATTATCTGATCTCAAAATTTTCGTTGTTGCTCCAAATTGTGTCTGAATCATAGCATAGAAGTGTTTAAAAATACTAGCAATTTCATCCTTATATTTCATTAAATATAACCAAGTCATATGGGTGTAATCATCTAAAAATATGATAAACCATTGATATCTAGATAAATTTGAGACAGGTGAAGGACTTTGTACAACATAATGAATTAATGTAAAAGGCATGTCACTTTTATTCATATTTAATGTAAGGCTCGATGAATGTTGGCCATAATACATGTACCACACTTGGACTCAAAAATATTAACATGTTTAAATACATATGAAAAAACATGCTTAAGATAACAAAAGGATGGATGACCCAACCTTCAATGCCACATCCAAATCTCTTTTTCTTTAGGGCTAATAGAATGATTCATGAGATGAGCATGCCCCGTACTGATATCATCAACATAATATAATTTCCTCTTCTTAGTACCACACCTAATGATCTCCTTTGTGAGAATGTCCTGAAGAAAACAAAAGTCAGGATACATTAATACAACACATCCCAATTCTATAGTAATTTGGCCAATGGATAAAAACTTATGAGACAAAGGTGGCACAAGCAATGTATTAGATAACTGTAGAGAAAGAGATAAATTCACAGTCCCAGATCCCATCACTGGTGAATTAACACCGTTTCCATTAGCAATCTAAGTACGTCGAGGACAGTATATACAGTCAAGGAACCAATCATCTCTACTTTTATTCACATTAGTAGTAATAAGAACATGAACCGGGGTACTTGGATATCCTAAAGGTGATGGTGTAAGCGAAAGGTTTGGTTCTACTGCAGCAACGGTGGCTTTACCTGTTGCTTTATCCCGATGCCTTTTTGCTTGGTAATCATCCCACCAATCAAGGTATCCAATCAACTTAAAATACTAATCAATTTTGTGTTTGAGACTACCACAATGAGTGCATTTGGTACCTGGGTTGGAGATTTGAGTCTTGTCATTTTTGACACCAGCAGAAAGTCCAAATGTTAGCTTCTTAGAGGCTAAAACAGCCCTTTGAACTATATTCATCTCACTAGAAATCATGACTTGCTGTTTGATTGCTTCTCTTTGCACAGGAGTATAAGCCTGCTCAACAGTAGAAAATGAGTTAGTTTGAAAAATATCAACTGTGATTTTGTCCAGCTGATCATCAAGGCCATCCCAAAAAGTATAAACTCATTCTTCTTGAATAAGTCTATTGTAGTGTGGAATTCCTGTTGGGCACTCCATAGGAATTGGGCAATGAAAATCAATTTCACGCCGTAGTCCTTGCAATTAAATCAATTTCGCGCCATAGTCCTTGCAATTAAGTGTAATATTAATTCAAGGGACCACCGGCTTGCCTTAATCGAGAGATCGGAAGCCATCGGAGATCATACACTTGAGATGTGTCACTACCATTGAAGAAGGTTGTGGCAATTGCGTCCCAAACTTCTTTTACTGTAGGGAACCTTATAGATTTTCAATCATCAGTGAATCAATAGAGTTAATGAGCCATCATTTAACAATTGCGTTATCAATACGCCATTTGCAAAATGAAGGATCGGTCGGAGGAGGTGGAGGAGTATCACCATTGATGTATCCAAGTTTGTCTTTGCCAGATATGTACAGTTCGACAACTTAGGACCAGAGTGCGTAATTCAAACCATCCAATTTTATACCAATGGGGGCCGTAGAAACTTCAATTGTAATGGTTGGAGTTCGTGTTTGGTTTAGAGCTTCAGTCATTATGTTGGTGAATTCGCGGAGCGGATCAAGGTTGGTCAATTCCTCAAAGGGATTCTCATGGCTAGAATCTGCGATCAGGAGTTTTTGGAATAGCCAGGAGCCGTGTGGCTCTAATACCATGTGAAAATATGAGTAATTTCTTGTATATTTTCATTCATCTATTGTGCTCAATATATATATATATATATCACATTAGGTATTACAAGAAAGGAAAGTAATCAATCATATAGTCAGTCTATTAATACACAGAATATTTGGTATACAAACACAAGAAAAGTTTCCGTATTATCACTACTACAGAAAAACCAATTAGGCGTCGGTCATAATCAACGATACGCGTCAGTTTCTACATGGACGTATATTTAACAGACGTAAATGCTAAGACCATAGGCGTCAGTTGTTTGTCGGCGCTCAAACTCAACTATAGGCGTTGGCTGTTAACTTAAAACCGATGCCTAAAAGGATTATCCAATTAAATAATTGGACTATAGGCGTCGGTTGTTTTATAGAAACCAACGCCTATAGTTTAATAAAGGCGTCAGTTTCATATACATAACCGACGCCTATTCTTAACTTTAGGCGTTGGTTGTATAGTAACAACCGATACCTATTCTTTTTTTTTTTTTGGTCGTTGAATCTCAGTAAGAATAATAATCACATTTATTCTTCTAAACGAGGTATTCTAATATTTTTTATCCGTGCAATAAATAGGATGTGGAAGAAAAATAGAAAATGCTCAACAAGCTTCAACTTAAAAAAATGAAATAATGGCTTTAAAGAAAATATATTTCACATCTAAACGACACTTCTAAAACTTTTCATTTCTAATTCATCTTGAAAGGAAAATAAACTTAAATCTAATGACAAAATATTTCGTAATAAATCACACACTTCTAACTTGTTTCTCGAACTTGAACTTCTCATGGTTGTTCTAGATGAACAAATCAGCCACCAGTTGTTTTCATTGCTGGGATTCTCCTCATTGCTGGCACCCTTCTCCTCACCGTCAAGTAGAATGAAAACTTTGAGTAGGGCTTTCATTTTCATAGAGCTAAAGGATGAGGAAGAAGTAGTAGTTTCCATGGAGAAAACATGAAGAGAGTTGAGGTTTTGAGAGATGAAGAGTCAGCCATATATTTTTATGCGTCTTATAAAAGAGGAGATTTTATAAAAAAATGCACCACTATAGACCTCGGTTCCTATGGGGGAACCTACACCCATTCCCAAAAAAATATTAAAAAATATTTAAAAAATATTAAAAAATAAATTTGTACTACAGGTGTCGGTTTCTATAGAGGAACGGACGCCTAAAGCTTGAAATTAAAATTTCATGAATTTCAAATTTCATGCCTTTTTAGGCATGAAATTTGAAATTCATGAAATTTTAATTAGGCATGGAATTTGAAATTCATGAAATTTTAATTAGGCGTGAAATTTGAAATTCATGAAATTTTAATTTCAAGCTTTAGGCTTCGGTTCCTCCATAGTGAAAATTTAATTTTTTTATTATTTTTTTCAAAATTTCATGAAATTTGAATTTCAAACTATAGAAGGAACCGGCGCTTATAGTGAAAATTTAATTTTTTTAATATTTTTTTTCAAAATTATGAATTTCAAATTATAGGCGTCGGTTCCTATAAAGGCACTGACGCCTATTGTTTGACTATAGGCGTCGACGTCTATTGTTTAGCGGGTACTATAGATGTCAGGTTTCTTGAGGAACCGATGCCTATTGTTTAGTTGAAATTTTCAAAATTGCCACCGCGTGTGTTATGCGCGTCATTTTTCCCAATAACCGACGCGTATGTTCATTTTTTTTGTCCAATTCTGCAATAGTGTATGAACCTCCGGGTCCTAGAATATAGAATATAGATTCTAGATGATTTAAGCTCACAATATAAATTCTATATTCCAACACATGTCAACAATTTTACTAAGGCTACGCGGGCCCCACCTAAAAAACCTCCAAAAAAAATACATTATGTGTGTGTAAATTGTTTTAAGAAAACAATGCGAGTTCTTTAATTAAGGAGCTCACAGTTATAAAATCAATTTTTTATTATTTTTTTATTGTTTTATTATTATTATTTTTTTTTGGTAAATCACAAGTAGTTTCTTGATTTTTACAAATAAGAAACTCACGTTGTCTCTTTAGATAAATTGATTAATTAGTGTTTGTAGGCATATATCCTTGATCCCTCCATCAACTGAAATCTAGGGTTTGGGAGAGTGCCCAGCTTTTTGGTTTATTTGCACAAACTTATTGATCATAATATATACTATTTATCGTCATAAATGATCATCCTCATCATCCCCCCCCCCCCAAAAAAATTATCATTCTCCTATATGTAGCATTTAATGATAAGTTCACTTAAATAAACTACATTGCCATATTTAACTAAAGTTATCATTTGATACTAATAAATTTTCATGTATTAATAAATGGAAAAAAATTGTTATAATTTTGAATTTGAGAATGTTGCAAAAGAGAATTTGAGTTTGATTTATGAAGACATAATTTTTTTTTTTTTTTTGAGATGATGAAGACTTAATTTCTTAAATCTTCAACATTTGGCTTTTCGAATTTGACTTTGAATTTTCTTAGATTTGTACAAGGCTTTGATCTGCAGGCTTGATTTGTGATTTTTTTTTCCAATGAATATGCACTTATATAATATATATACTAATCTCCATTTGGTACAAAGATGTCTGGTGCACAAAGACGACAATTTAAACAACGGTACTTTTATTGTTTTCCATTATTTTTTCCTAAACTTTGATATTGAACTATTAAATTATGTGTCACAAAATCCTTTTATCTTTTATATGTGTCTGAATTTGTGCTTGTATTATTTCAATTTTACCTTTTAATGTCAATTATTTTTTTTACATGCTGTTATTTTTTTAACTGTTGATATTAAACTTTTAGTTCTTATGAGATCGGAAGATAGTTTTATGTGATTTGACCATGCATTATAGATTTAATTAAAATCTTTAAATCCATATTTGATCTAAGAAGTTGCTTTCAGCTTATTTTGATTGTTGAAATTTGTTTGTTTTCCCATATGCTTTTTTCCATGAATATCCAGTTTAATACATATGCATTTCAGTATATGTATTTCATGACTTTTTAATTAACTGGAATATGTATTCAAAATGAAATTTTTAACTAACAAATTAATCTATATACTCCATTGTATTAAAACCAGACTTTATAAGAAAGTTCAATTTAATACATATGCATATAAGTTCATATTCTATTTTCCTCTATTATTTCAGTAAAATTAGTTGATTCTTGGTCAATTGGAGGTACAATGAACGCAAAAGAAAAAAAAAACATAATGTCTGTTCTTGAATAGTGAATTGAGAATTTAAAAAATGCTACGAGCTATTTTAAACATTCTACATTAGGATAAATCAAGCAAAAATGGTTTAATTGAATTCGAGCAATAAACATAACTGATTAAAGTTATAGTTAAACAAACATACAATGAACATTGGAATAATTCATAATCAAACCTAATGTTATTACACAATGAAAGATTGAATTATTTCCCTTAGATTGTATGAGTGAGTACAAAAAGAAGTACATATATATAACTACCATGAACAAATTGATTATTAGTATTACAAATTTTCTATCTTATAAATCATGTATAGTCAAAATACAATATAAAAATAAAAATAATTATATTATACGTACATATAGTGGTGTAGCTTACTATTTGAGTACATTGAAATGTTGCTCAGATAAGAAGGATAACATGTTCCTTCAAAAGTTGTACAATATAATGGTGTGTGACTTCTTTTCCTGTCAGTTATGTATCTTCCTTATGATAATTCATATCTTGCCATTGCCCCCACATGTTGTTCATGTTGAAATCGTGCATGCCTGAATTGAATGTTGCTGGAACTTGTTTTTGTCACTGTCAAGACAAAAACAACTCGATTATAATTAACTACAAATTATAAGTAAAACCAATTAGACATAAAAAGTGTAAGGCTACAAAATATAAACAGTACCATTTGTTAAATCACTAAAAGGTGATCTAGAAGACATATTCTGATTTAGTTGGAAAGCTGGATTAATTAACTCTAACATTAGGCTGTCTATTTTCTTCAAAGGAATATCTGATCTATCTCATAGATCACACGCATTCCCTATTGAGGAATGTCAATAGGAATAGAAATGTAGACACTTCAGTTGTTATCTTAAATTATCCGTTATAAGGAATTGTGAACGTTCAGAAATAGATACCACACTAGCAGAATCCTCAACATTAAGAGGAATTGAAACAAAAATTCTGTTGACAAAAATCATAGGCGAAACTTAGGCGCATAATTTATATCACTTACCAACATTATAGCAGTATTGTTAATAAAAAGTAATTAAAAAAAAAAAGACACAAACGTACTTGTGTGGATACAAAACAACACGTTCTTTTATTTCGGTTGCTCAATTCGCCTTCCATTTTTGAAGAAATTTCCTGAATGACTTTCTTATCTATAATTAGTTTTTCTAAATAGTTACTAGAGATTATTCTGAATATGCCAGTTTATTAGAGTAATTTTTATAAGACTAGTTTTTTCCCTTTTTTTTTTAATTTCACAACTAGTTAGTGGGCAATTGTGTATAAGACTTAAAATAGGCGTAGTGGGTAGTTTAGAATTGAAACGGGTAGTCTTCCGAATGGAAATATTTCAGTTCCAATAGTAATAAGAAGATTTGTGAAGTATACTACTCATAGGTATCGCCTAAGGTGGTGAACTTAATTTTTCATTTGTCGAATTGAATATAACTTTCTAATAATTTCCTAGGTTTAGTAAAAATATAATTTGATAGATAGATATATTAGTGATAGCTCTTCCCTAAGCCAGTGAATTTAAATTTTAAACCATAAATTTATATGTTTAAAAATTTGGACTTAAGTCCCTACTGTCCCTCTAGTAATATTCAAAAAAAAAAAATGAAAAAATTGAACTTAAGTTTAAAATTGTGAGACTAACTTTTCATTTGTCGAGGTAAATATAAATTTGTAATAATATCGTAGCTTGTTTAATTTTTGGTAAAGTTTTAATGCCATATGCTACTTGTAATATAGTGAATAATTCTCAACATATAGGGTATGACAATTACTTAGGTTGGAGCTTCTTTTCAGTTTAAATGAGTATAGGTTGATTTGTCATGTGGCGCATTTTTTAATATAGTTTCATTCCATGATGCTATTATTTTTGCATTAAATAATCCTTAAAATTGCATAGATCAATTATACGACGAGTCACATTATTACATTATCAGTTGCTTATTGCATCAATCAATACGTAGAATTTTGATCATATAAATAAGTCAATCAAAAAAACATTAATGAAAACACTAAACAATACAAACACTGATAGAAAAGCATAACGTAGTGGAAAAATTCTAAAGAAAGGTGACCTCTTCTCTTAAGGAGAGATCACCTATATGGCCCCTTATAATTGGAGAATTAGGAGGGCTCGCACCCTGATTCTGCAATAACAGTGGGGCCATGTGGAGGTGGCCTCTCTATAAGGAGAGATGTCACCTCTCTATAGAAGGACCGTATCATAGTGTGCATAAGAAAAGGAAAGAACATGACTTAAAAGACACAAACATTGTCTTGAATTAAAACATTAAAATAGCATTGATAGAATTATCTTACATTAATTTTAGTCTTTTTATATTTTGATTGCCTTTCCGCAGATAGAATTTGACAGGATGTTCGTTGACCCACCATCTGGCGTCACACAGCTGGTTGCTATGTCGTCAACCAGCTCTAGTCAAGCTCACTTCGATAAATCATCAGAATGGGTTTTGTCCACATCTTCGCTGTCAAAGTCGTCTTAACTGTCGGAAAAGTAAAATTGATTTGAGTTAGATATAATTCTTAAATGGGAATAAAATATAAGTTACAGGAACATGAATATTGGTACATTACTGACTTCTTCCCCGGACATTGATAGCCATTTTAGCATGTCCGATCTCTAATAGGGAAGAAGAAGAAGAAAGTTAGAGAGTATGAAATGTGGAAGTTAAAGTAAATAACAAAGTGTAAGTTAAAATACCTTTTGTTGCTTAGATTGTAATGTTTAGGATTTTTAATTATGTGTTCATCATCTGAAACTTTTGCAACTGAAAAAAGCAAAGGGCGACCCCACTAGAGTCTTAAGCTCATAGGGTCATCCAAGACATGCAATATTAAGTACCTTCACTTTGTTTTGTCTCTAATGTTTTCTCATTTAGTTACTTCCTCTAAAAGAAATGAAACATAATCGTTTAATTATCAAAAAATGACTAAACAACAAATCAAAAGTATAGAAACTGACTCTACCCAATCGTGCCCTTATTTCAGCTGCTGTTTTGCCAATCAACATTTCACACTTCCTGTCCCGTAATATGAATATACAATCTATTTTCCCATCACCAACCAGAACTGCAAATCTAAACCTAGGATTAGGATTAGACTCTTGGAAATTGCATGGGTCACAAACATATCCACGAGATGAGCTCTCTAATTTTCTTCGGCATTTTTTGGCATCTAGTATATGACTAATCTCCATCACTTAAAATAGTGAAAATTCTGCCTATAACCCATTAGAACCCCTTCTAAAAAAGGAAAATGTAGGTTACTAAAGCATAAATGATGTTTACCATACAAAAATTGCAATAGGTTTATTAAAATAGTATTTTCTTCTTACGATGACTTTTTTACAGTCTAGAATTTGTTGTAGGTTTAACACTTGTAATGTATCCCCTTCCAAGTCTTCTATCATATAACAAGAAGATGAGGATAGAATATCTGTGACACTCAGTAGGATCTTCATCATTCATGGCATGCCTAAAAAAATTTATGAACTTTAGTATTGCATAATTGTTAGAACAATAAGTAAACAGTATAATGATAATCTCTATGGTTTAACCGACTCTTAAAGTCAATTCACCACTAGAAAAGGCACAATTATCAATGGAAATTTCCATTGCTAAACAGGTCAATTTCGTGTCTAACGCCTATTAGTAATGGAAAAGTTGTTAGACTAAAACCCCCACTAATTCCATGGCGTGTTATACTAAAACTCTCACTAATTCCATGGCGGCTAATTTAGAAACAGAATAAAAATTTCGTTACTAATTAGCAACGGAACTTTCTGTTACTAATTAGTAACGCATAAACATTCTGATACTAATTAGCAATAGGTTAGACCGTTACTAAATTACCAACAGATAAAAGAGTTACTTATTAGCAACAAACTTTTGTTGCTAATTCTGTTATTAATCGTGGACTAGAATTTAAGAAAAAATAATTTTTTTTTTTTATTTAACCAACTTGCGATGACACAACCCGCCCCGCCCCGCCCCGCTAGCCCAACCCACGCACCTAACGACTAGCGAGAATTAATTAATTAATTAATTAATTCCCTTAACGCTGCAACGGGGATTCGAATTTGGGTCATAGCGGTTGAGGAGTAAAGTCTCAAACACTAGGCTACCATATATGTATGATAACATGTTACTCCATAATTTATATAAAGTATGTTATAGTAATTTTGCCAATTTAAAAATATTAAATTTTCCTTTTGAAATATTGGGACTTGTTTATTAATTAAACTTCTGTTACATATTATTGCATATATGTCATTTATACTCTAAATTAATTTGTCTGTGTCAATTAAAATAAATATTTTTTTTACACTGGCTCTCTACACTATAACATATATTCATTGTTAATTAAAACTAAAAAAATAAAAAAGTCGGTCTATTAATTTTTTTATTCTATTAAAATAAAAATATGATTAATGTGAATTTTTTGTTTTAATGGGGGAGGACACCTAACTACTCATACCTTCTTAAATTCCATAACTACAATTGTTATTATGCAAATTGAGATTCCATATTTGATGTTTACTTCTGTTAATAAAACTTTTAACTATTATAAAACTTTTAACTATTCATAACGTTTTCAAATTTAGATTGAGGCAGTACGTAAACGTAAACATGTGTTGACAGCACTAAATTATTTTATTCTAAGTTTTCTATTTAGTAGTATAATAATAAGTTTTTGCATTAACATATATTATCATTTTTTAATGCGATTATGTTTTACAACTAAATGGTTTTCGGTTTGATTTTAAGTTTTAAACTTGAATCTGACAGCCAAACCAAAAAATTGTTTTTTTATTTTTTTTATCCAAAAGAATTCAAATAGTTTCGATATTTTGAGTATGATAACTCCACTATGTTATTCTATCCACCCTTAATTTTCGCTTTTCAAGGCCGAATAACTAAGAACTATTTAGCCATTGGTTATTGATCAAAATCTAAATGAGTAATGATACTCATCACCGATCGCAGGGGCGGATCTAGACTTTTTAATTAATGGAGGTGAGGAACAATGATAAAAATGGAAGTTATAATATAAATAATTGTTGATAACCGACAATAATTAATATTATCATATATAACCATAACATACTACATCGGATATCATTATAAAGCTTTGAACTTGTTCGCAAAAATAAAAAAAATAATGTTTTGAACTCTTTGAACTTAACAAAAATTGCATAAAAGGTTTTGAGAAAGTATCAAAAGTAAGTTCTATATCACAACTACTCCGGCTTTATGTTCATATTATAAAATGGATGTATAATTTTTTCACAGGGATCAAAAGTTCCTTCATAAAAAAATAAGCTTGTCAAATTTTGAATATTATCAAGCACCAAAATTTCCAAAAAAGAATAGAAGAAAAGGAAAAATTACCTGAAAACTCAAGAAAAAAATTGTTAACTAAAAGAAAGATCAAGATAGAAAATCTATTTTCAACACTTTGATGTTGTTGAGAAATATCAGATTTGTAGAGTGGTAATCATAGTGTTTTTAAAAATAAGAAATCAAGAATTGATGTTTTTAACAAATTTTGTTGGCTTGTTTGATAAAAGCATAAAGAAACAATTTTGAAAAATAGAATAGAAAATTTAAAAAAAAAATGAGATTGCTTAATTTGGCTAAAGATTATATGGTCGGATTCTACTAGCAGATTTCCTCAACTATTGATATCAAATGATGGAGCTTGAAAATTCCCATAGCAATCAAAGATTACATTGCCGATTTTACGGTATGTATTTGGGAACAGGAGTTTGGGGTAGAAACTAGAAAGGGGGAGCACCTGGGTTTTAAAGTAGAACTTGAAACAAAGAGAAGAAAGGACAGAAGATACAATAATAGTGGAACTTTATATTACAATTTAGACCTTAAGTGGTTTGGTATCTAGAAAAAAGAAAAAAAAACAAAAAGCATGGGGGCTAAATATGTAAATTAATTATTTCATTATACCATATCCTAGGAAATTTTTTCAGTTGTGGGGGCGGTGGCTCCCACTGTCTCCACTTTGGATCCACCAGTGACCGATCATGATCATAACCATCATTAGGTGAATATTAAATGATAAGTTGAATTCAATAAATCACACGTCTTCATTGCTGATTCTGTTGGTAACTTTAAATAAATATTTAAAAAAATATGAAAAAGAATATTCGTTACTAAGTTGTTTGTAATTTGTTGCTAATAGTGACAAATTATTTTCGTTACTATTTAGTAACGAATTGGTAATGAAAAAGTAGCAACAGAAATGTTTCCATTACTAATTACGTAGCTATGTGCGCATAATTTATTTAAAAATTATAAAATGATATTCTTTTACTAACTCGTTACTATTCTATTGCTAATAGTAAGAAATTGGGTCTGTTACTAAAATTTTGTTGCTGATAGCACCATTTCTAGTAGTGATTAATTATGGGATATTTTTATTGACCAGAATTTTTGTAGCATAGTATGAATTACAAAAGTCTATCTCTTCATTGAACTTTTTGAACCAGAAAATTGAATTCTAACCACAACTGGATCACCACTACTAGTCTTATGTCTGAGAATTTGGTTAGCATAATTGTCCCAAAGTGTACATGTAATAATGTTCTTTCTACACACTTAGAAGTTTAAATAATACAGAACATAAAATTAAATGCAAAATGGTAGAACGGGAAAAGAAGATATAATTAGAGTTCAACTCGATTTCTTGTAAAACGACATCCAGATGTTTTGAGTTAGCGTTGCAACATCTAATTTTTGGTGTTTCAGAGCTTCTTTTCCAACAACCTTCGTAGCGACCGGTTTCCGTGTATGCAAATTTATTTTATTTAAAGTTTCAAAAGAATTTTTATACGTGTTGCTACAATCCTAATTTGTTATTTTAATATTAGTTATCATAAAGATTTTAAAAAATTTGTGTCACTCTTTTATTTATTTTGAGATTTTCAGCCCGAGACCAATTATTTAATATTTTCCAACATTCGCGTATGGCATCCAATTTCTCATTGTATTAATTAATGATCCGACTTCTTGGTCCAAAATTCAAAATCTATTTTAAGTCCAATTCACATATAATTTAAGCCTACATTCAAATTTATTGTTATGAAAAGGGAGAAAAGAAGCGATAAATAATTGCCTCTTAGAAATTTTTGTGTGTATACAATGAGAAGTATCGACCCCTATTTATAGATACGAATATAGGATTTCAGGGGTACAATGACAAGACATCTAGGGTTTGTAGGCCTACACGACGCTCTTCCGATCTACTAAATATTTAATTATTTACAACACTCCCCATTGATTGACTATCTATATATTTAACTGCCTCGTTAAAAACCCTAGTTTGACAAAAATCCAATAGGAAAAAAGTACAAACTCAAGGAAAAAAAGTACAGTATAAAACTAATATTTAGAGTAATAAAATGATGCCTCATTAAAACCCTACCAGGAAAACCTAGTGGGACAAAACCTGGTCGAATGAAAAAGAACACAGCTGCTCCTCCTAATGCCAATCACTGAAGATCTCCAAGTCGACGCCTTCCAATCTCATGGACCAATTTCTTAAATATAGAAGTTGGTAACGCCTTTGTGAATAAATCAGCTACATTATCACTTAAACGGATTTGTTGAATGTCGGAATCCCCACTTTTCTGAAGTTCATGTGTATAGAAAAACTTTGGAGATATGTGCTTTGTCCTATCCCATTTGATGAAGCCTCATTTAAGTTGTGTGATACAAGCTGGATTATTTTCATACAGTATTGTTGGACCTTCCTTTGTTGAAACTATTCCACATGATGTCTGAATATGATGTGTCATGTTTCTATGTCATGTTTCTAAGCCATACACATTCACGACCTACTTTATAGATTGCAATAATTTCTAAGTGATTTGAACATGTTGCTGTCAAGGTTTGCTTCACAAATCTCCATGATATAGTTATTCCTCCACGAGTAAGGACATACCCTATATGTGACTTAGCTTTATGTGGATCAGAGAGATAATTTGTATCTGTATAGCCAAATAAAGAAGAACCCGTGTTTTGTGAATAAAATAATCCCAAGTCTGTGGTCCCTTCAAGGTAATGAAAAATATGTTTAACAACATTCCAATGTCTTTGAGTTGGTATAGAGCTATATCTAGCAAAGATATTTACCGAAAAAGCTATATTTTGTCGAGTATAACTTGCAAGATATGTCAATACTCCAATTACACTAAGATATGGCACTTCAGGACTAGGAACCTTTTCTCCATCTTCAAGTAAACGAAAAGGATCTTTGTCTACATCAAGTGGTCGGACAACCACTGAAGATGTCAATGGATGTACTTTTATCCATATAAAACCTTTTTAAAACTTTATCTGTGTACGTAGACTGATGAACAAACAATCTTTCTAAAAGATGTTCAATCTGCAAACCAAGACAAAATTTGGTTTTCCTAAATCTTTCATTTTAAATTTAGTTTTTAAATATTTAGCAGTTCCACCGAGCTCTTCAAGAGTTTTGATAGTAACTCAAATGAGGACAATAAAAACTAACTTTGAAATTTTGAATGAAAATATAAAAACTGGACCAGGTATTTTACACAACCAAAATAAGTCAAAATTTGAAGAACCTTATACAAGTATAGGAGCACCATTATCAAAGTATACCATAGTCGAGTTAGAATCAAAATTTTTTGATGTAACAGGAGAAGAATTAGAAGCCTATAAACAAGAATTGGAAAGATTATCTCTTATGGAAAATAGATATATGATGAAAGAGGAAGAAGAAATAGAAGTGCCCCAACCAATCAAATCGTAAACGAAACAAGCCAAACTTCAGAATCAAAGAGTAAAGAACCGAAAAATAAAGAAAAAATTGAAAAAGGTTATGTAACAAGAACAGAATTGGAAAAGGAATGGAAAAGAAAAAAATATAAGAAAAGATACGTGGAAAAAATCAAATGTAACTTTTACTAAACCTATGCAACTAAAAGAGAATACACCTCTAAAGGCATTTACCAAACCAATTCCTACGACTAGAATATGGCTAGGCATATGGCTAGGCATAGACTATGTTAGTAACAAAAAGGAAATGCTGAAAGCATGGGTAAAATCTACTGACCTAGCAGTAACATTTCATAAATGGAAAACAACTTATGCATGGAAATTTATGATTTATACTGTTAGAGGTAATGTAGCAAAAGTATGGAATAGATTATCCGAATGTGAAATACTGGTGCTAAAACTTGACACTGTAGAGGATAATGAAAAGAACCTACACAAGGAAGATTTTAAAGAAATATTACAAAGACCAGAAAATTTGTTCAGATAGCGTTTCTTAGGAGAACTAAAATTTTTAACTAAACATAGTATACTTGAACAAGAGGCATTAGAGGCAGAAAGAGAAATGGAATTATTAAAGATATGTGATATGTGTGAATTAGATAGATATCCGTGAAAATTTGAAGAAATTTACTATAGGATGAATAAAGACGCAAAAAGGTGGGAAACTAAGGAAGAAGATAAGAAACTCATGAATAGATATGTTCTTAAATTACCAGGCCTTGGGGACAAATATTATTTGAAGAACATCAAGCGTACTGGAAAAATATACCATGGGAAAAAAAATAACTTAACAACTGATAATTTAGGAATGAGAATTGCATTTGCTAAAAGGAAGGTAGCTGAATGCTGTAAAGATTCTTTACATCAACATTTATTTAGAAAACAAGGGAGAAGAGCAAATTTATGTTGTTATGGAGAGATAGGGGCCTATTACAATTCGGTTGTCACCAACCTACGAGGAGATCCTATCATAAGAAAAAGTTTAAAAAATATCTTAAGCCCTGGAAGAGGCGTAAGGGATTTAGAAAAAATAAAAAACATTTTAAAAGGAAGAAACCATGGAAGGAGGAAAATAATATAAGACTAAGAAGCCACAAGATGAATCAAAAGAAAACTTTTATAAGACATGTAAGTGCTTTACTTCTAATGAAATAGGGCATATATCCCCAAATTGTCCTAACAGAAATAAGAAAGAAAATATTAAAGTAATAAGAAAAATGGAGGAAACAGAATCTTACTCAAACTATGAGATAATAGAAGACATAGATGAAATATCTGAAACTGATTTTATATACGAGCTAGACCTAAGTGATGTAGAACAGTAGAAGAATTGGAAGAGATGGAATATGTAGACATATATATGAATCAAGAAATGATGGAAACCATGGAATTATCTATAGAAAATGAAGAAGGAGCTTCACAAACTGTGATTTTGAAGAAGAAAGATATGAAGCCCTAAAAGAGAGAGACAATTATCCTAAAGGATAAAGATGTTTTTATTGCACCAATCCTACCATGAACAAAGAAAACTATATACATTGAAAGATACGATGAAGTACTTATTGGCATCGAAAGTGTAAACGGAAATACAACTATACCATTAATAACAAGAGAACGGATTGATAAAGAATTAGCTAAAATCAAGAAACCTATTAGAGATAAAATTAAAAATGTAGTTATTGGAGGAGTTCAAATAATGATCAAAGGATACTTTAGAGAAGGGATGGATATCCCCATACAATTATACATAATGGATAATAGAATTCTACATGATCCTTATGATGCTCTTCTTGGAATGGTATCAGCAAATTTAGTTTATAAAAAGATAATGTTTACCATAAGACCCAATTTTGCAATAAACTTATTATATGACAACATAAATCTAGGATTAAATTTGTATCATAAAATTGATAAATTAGCAATGCCTCCAAAAGTAAGCCGGTATCACTATTATACTTTCACCATTACCCATCAGAAAGAAATTAATAAAGTATCAAGAGAATTTGTAGAGATGCATTATTGGGAAAAAAAAGGTGCGAACGAATCCCACATCGGTTAAACATGGGAAAAGCGATAGGTTTATAAGGAATTGGATTACTCCACCTTACAGGATAACCTTTTGGGATGGAACCTCAGTTCCTTATGGAACCTTAGTTCCTAACAGTGGTATCAGAGTCAGACCCAGACTTAACCATGTGAGTGTGTGTGCAAGACCCCATATAGTGGCGAACAGAGGAAGTGGGCCCTAAAGTTGAATCATGATAGTCGGAAAAATCTATGGACGGCTCTCAAGGTAGTTGTGTCCACGTAAGGCGGTGACAGATGCAATTGATTGCATATTGGAAAAAGGCGGTTGTGTCCATTTAAGGTGGTGACGCCCGCAATGGATTGTTTGGGCCTTAAAAGGGCAAAGAAAATATGGATGGACTATTAATTCAAGGGGGGTGAAGATTATGTGGTTCTTCGTTCAAAGGGAGGGATTGTTGGGAAAAAAAGGTGCGAACGAATCCCACATTCGTTAAACATGGGAAAAGTGATTGGTTTATAAGGAATTGGGCTACTCCACCTGATAGGTTAACCTTTTGGGATAGAACCTCAGTTTCTAACATGCATGATGATTTTCAGGATATAGCACAATTTATGCCACCTAGAAAATTAAATAAACACAATGTCACATTACCACAAGGTATAATTCTAACTTTTCATCAACTTGCTAGAAGAATAGATGGTAACCAAAGTAATCAGGGAGTAACGGGAAACTAATTGCTAAAATGCCTGGAAGAAAAAGTATAAGCACTAGGGACCTCCCAAGTACAAGTTATCAACAAATAATAAGAGTAACCAATGGAAATACTCGTAGGAAAACTATAGATTTAAGAAGATGTGAGAAAGATAATTTTTTCATTCCAGGAGAATACGTTAATAGTCAGAATAAGTATGAAGAAATTGTAGCCCTCATAGAAATAGGAGCAAGTACTAGCCATATTAGAGCTAGCCTAGTAAGATCTCTAGAAGAAGAAGATTTGCCTCAAGAAATAACATTTGTAGACTATCTGGAATTAAATATTAAATAAGAACTTTCATAAATCTTGAATTATGTCTAACAGATATAGTTGGAGAACAATATAAATTAACCCTTAAAATTTACAAAGACAATAGAAAAGAGATCGAGATGCTAGCACTCTATTACTTGGAATCATTTTCTTGAAAAGGTAGCACCTTTTGATATTAAAAGAAATTTATTACAGATAACTATTGAAGGAAAACAAAGAATGTTTCCTAGAATAAATAGAAGTAAGGAGATCATATATATGATACAAGGAATAAAGTTAATCAAAACTAGTATACTTAGCCTTTATATTGAAATTAACCTTAATTTACCAGTTTATTGTATGATTAAATTTCATGCCCTACTAGATACGGGATTAGGAATAAGTCTAAGTAAAACAAATGTATTTCCAAAGCATTACTATAGAGGAGATCATAAGAAAACCACACATGGACAAACTGCAAGTGATATTATAGAAATTTATAGAGATTTTGTTGAAAATGTACCTATAATAATAGGAGATAGGGAGTGCTTCATACCAAGAACATATGTTACAGAGAAAATTAATAGCGACATACTTTTGGGACAAAACTTTATCTACACATATAGTCCATTTACACAACACAAGGATAAATTTGAATTTACAACCCCTTGTAATCATAAAATATACTGACAAGATATATAAAGCTGTGAGTATCGCACATAAACCTATCAACCATAAACCTTGGAACTAGAGTTCTGCAAGTAAACGTCGTGGATGTTACATAGAGGTAAAACCACAACAAAAAACTTCCAGTATTACATATTAGAAACCTAGATGAAGAACTTGAAAAAAAGTAAAGAAGAGTTAGAAGAGTGCTATTATGAACATCCTCTAGCAAAATGGGGATAAGGATATGCCTATGGCAAAAATAGAATTAGTGAATCCAAATGCCAAAATAATCAGGAAGCGGTTTTCTTATAGTGAAGCAGATAAAAAGGAATTTGAAATTCAAATAAGAGAATTACAGGAATTAGGATTAATAAGAGAATCAACTAGTCCCTATTATAGTCCAGTGATTATGGTAAGGAATAATAATGAAATCAAGAGAGGAAAGGCAAGATCAATAATAGATTATAGGAAGCTTAATGCTGAAACTAAGGATAATACTTACAAGTTACCCATAAAAGACTTACTAATAAAAGAAATCCAAACCAGTAAGATGTTTTCAAAATTTGACTGTATTGGTAGATTTAGCTAGAAGAAAAATCTAAACCATTAACCATTTTCACTACACCAAACCCTTTAAGAAACTTTGAGTGGAATGTCACGTCTATTTGGGTTAAAAAATGCACCAGCAATATTTCAACAAAGAATGGATAAAATAATTAGACCAATTAGAAAAGTCTGCATATATGTAGATGATATCCTAGTAAATAGTAAAAACTTAGAAGAATATATAGATCATCTTAAAAAGTTTTGTTATTTAGTGGATTATTATTATCAAATAAAGGCATAAATAGCCAAGGAAGAGATCAAATTCTTAGGGTATAAATTCACAAAAAGCAAAATTATTCAACAACCGCATATTGGTCAAAAGATAACGGACTTCCCAGAAATAATAAACGATGTTAAGGAACTACACAGTTTTATTGGAATATTGAACTACTCAGAGAAGTTTATTAAGAATTGCACCAAGTATAAAGCTCATTTTACTAAGAAATTTCGTACAGGAGTTAAATGGGGATGGACTAAAGAGGACACAACAATGGTAAACAAAATCAAAAGAATATGTTAACATCTACCAAAATTAGCTACACCAAATGAAGATGATTTCTTTATATTAAGACAGATGCCTCCTTATTACATTGGGGTGCCGTTCTTAAGAGAAAAGAAAATCATAAAGAATTTTTATGTAATCTATCCTGTAATTGTACAAAAGAGCTAGTTGCATACACCTCAAGTATATTCAAGAATGCAAAAGTCAGTTATGATATTAATCGCAAGGAATGCCTAGCAATTAAAAAGGGAGTAGCTAAGTTTGAACCATATTTATTACCTAAAAAGTTTATTATAAGAACTGATAATACTCAAGTTAAACCATTATCAACAAATAAGCTTGGTAATTGCGGTGCTGAAAGACTGTTAATTAGAATGCAAATGCTGTTGTTTGTGCCATTTAAATTTGACACTATTCATATTAAAGGAAAGGAAAATATAATCTCTGATTTCTTGACTAAGTATAGAGCAGATAAAGAAGGAGCTAGAAGCATTCAAGATGGAAATGAATGCCAAGCTAGCGACACTAGAAGGTAAGATGGCATTACTGGACAAGGTGAAGATGCCTGAACCTGAAGGCCCTAGTGCCATAAATGAGAAGGCGAAAATGCCAATATCTGAAGGCCCTAGTGCTAATATATATCAAGAAGCATTAAAGCTTCATAATTTAACTATAGAGGATACTCCTTCTCAGGAGAAAATCCTAAACAAGAATGATATTTCTATTGATAAGCTTGATCATGGAAATATAATCAAGGCATGTAATTAATACCTGAGGGGTTATGGATATCAAGAATAAAGAAGACTTTATACCAGCCTATGTATTGTTCAGCCTAGTATGCAATTGGTTCGTTGGAATCGGAAGATGGATGAAGACATTAACATACGGAACCTATAACAAGGTCAACATTTATCCAGGAGCTCCACCATATTGGGTTCGAGCATTGTTTGACATGGGTAACATCCTATGTATTTATCCCACTGAATCATTAAAGGAAATAACTATGCTTCCACAAGATGTGGTAAGATCGGTTCAAAAATATTGTGAAGTTTTTAAGCACAAGAACATATATATCAGATTCTTCTCTAGAAGCCCTGAATAGGACGATGAAAGGGATAGGCTGCTGCCAGTTCACCATGTTATAAGAATGGCCACCACTACTAAGAAGTTTGATCCTGAAAAAAGTGAAGCTCACAACACTAAGTCAGAAGAATGCTTAAAATGACAACCTTTCAGAGAACGAAGGGATACAAGGAACAGTTTGAACACCTACAAAAAATAATTGAGGAAGGACAAAACATACGGGTCTACACTAAGCCAGAAGATTGGCAATTCTTGGATTTGTTGTGTAACCACATCTTTTGTGGAGTTGCAAGTGGGAGTTTGAAGACTAAGGAAGAATTATACAAGCAGTTTTGGAGGTACATGAAGCATACATGTGATAACTGCTACAATGAGGAAAATTATACGTTCCAATATACTACTACTTTCTTACGCTTGAAATATGTGGCAACAAATATGTCAAATATAATTAAATGGGACACCATAGTTTAATGAACTCTCCAGATCCTTTTACACCATTGCTATTGAAGTTCTAGTCGGCATTTGTCCTGTTTCATTATCCAAAACAATGTTGTGGTGCTCCTCAAGGCCAAAAGACATCCTAGGAAGTTGCCAAGGGTTATCCTTGCTTCAAAAAATTTGCGACTGGTTTTCTCTCCCTTTGTGACCAATCACCCACAATAAGCTGTACTCTTTAATATTACCCAACATTCCATTGGTTCTACCATTGTATACAAATTCAATGTACGATTTTAACTACCACCCAAAATTACCAACCCCTATAATTTCTTTATTTCCTAGACATCCCTCTTCAGCATCACTCCCCGGTTGAGCCACTTTTGAGTCTAAGTTGATAATCCTTAGAATTGAATAAAAGAAGAAGAATAAAAGAAGAATGTGCTAGTTGACAAACCTGGCAAATTGAATATAAGTCTTTAGTACTTTAAAATTGATAAATACCCAGAAGCATATGGATATGGATGTCACAGAACATATAAGAAATAGGCAAATTAGAGTTTGGATAAATTGTTCTTCGAAAAAAAAAAATCAGTTGAAGCATCAAAATCACAATAACAGAACATTTTCATACCTGCAAAACCGAAACTCTCAATACCCAGAGGCTCTTGATCAATGTTGGACATTGCTTATGAATTGTAGACACACTAACAGAGAAGAAAAAAAGTTAATTACACAATAAAACTACAACTACAAGACATAATAAGAAAAAAAATCCATACCTTAGGAACCAAAATCCCCAAAACTTAAGTAGATTGCAACTGGGTTTGAAGCAAAAGCTTCGGTGCTAGGATGAAAAAGACGTCCCAGAGAGGGAAAATGTGAAAGGGCGCGAGAAAAAGAGAAATATTGAGGCTTAAAATTTCTGGCCCAATTAGAGATATAATCCAAATTATTTTGCTTTTTATATATATTTTATTTTCTACTTTAAAAAAAAAAAAACTCACAATGAGATATGTCATATGTTAGGATATAATATTCAATTTTTATTTCATTTTTCTTTTTTTTATACTAAAAACTTAATTTTTCCTAAATAATACTTAACATTTAATTTAATAAGATGGCATGTGTTACGATATAAGAAATATTTTTTTAGAATAAAAAAAGAAATTATATTTTGTGATAAAAAAACCATTTTAACCTTTTTTTAATTTCTGTCATGTTGGGCAACTCAAATGGCGGGTTTTATTTAATTAAAACAAAATACGAAGTAATTTATGGAAATTTATTAAAAAAAAGGAAATCTTCCACCCAAAAAAAAAAAAAAAAAACAGAGCAAGAAAAGCAACAAAAGTATAAGAGATCATCAAACCTTGTAGAATTCTAAATGTCCAACACCTTTCATGGGGAAGTTAGAATTCTGAACACCGTCGGCCTTGTAAGGCATTGCACCAAGCTCCGAGGAGGGCATCCACTTGCCCCCTTTTGAAAACCACGTCATCTTTAGCCTTAAAAGTTCTTTAGCCTTGAATTAAAATGTTATATTGGATCCTTGATGTAAATAATGTATATGATGATGGCTACTTAATTTGAAAAAGCACTTTTTTCTATTAGTTAATAAAATTTGAGCTTGACTTGAAGAAAGTCCACAAACTTTAGGGTGATATTATCACCATAATTCTTTTTAGAATCAAGAGAACTCAGTTTAAAATGATCATATCGTGACTCGACTAGAATCTTTTTAAGATGAAGTCCACAATTTAAAAGTACTTGGATAAAGTGATCACATTCTTATGCCAACAGTGTACTTGTATTAAGCAAGAATAACTAATCTATAGTTAGAAGAGAATATTCTAAGCCGATATACAAAAAGAGGGAATATATTTACAATTGAAAGCGATTATTTTTTTAAGCCAACTTTTCAAATGATATAGTTTGACTTCAAATATATTTTATTTCTACAACAAATAGCAACACCGTTGAAATTCTTGAATTTTGTTGTCAAAATTTAAGCAAACTACCGTAAAATTTTCTGATCATGTGTAACAACCGATTAAAATTTTCTCTTTCATAGTTTTACTGCAACAAAATAGTATGGTCGTTAAAAGTCTCAATTTTGTAAGAAGAATTTGACATATTTGCACAAAAGTTTCTTTAATCGTTTATAATGGCCATTCAGTATTTTGTTGTTGGATATTTTTAGTACAATTAATATCACCGTCATTGAAGACACAATTTCGTCAGCAAAATTTTAGCAACCTGACACCCAATTTTCTAATCACTTGTTATGACCATTTGAGACTTAGTCGTTCAATAGTTTTGCTACAATGAATAGTACCCTCATCGAAAGTCCCGACTTTGTCGGACAAATATTTACAAATTTACACAAAAGATCCTGATTACTTAAAACAGCCATTCGATATTTTGTTGTTGGATATATTTACAACAACGAGTAGCACCTTCGTTGAAAGTCTTGATTTTGTCAGTAAAATTTTGGCAGATTGGCTCCAAATTCTCTAATCACTTGTAACGGCTATTAGAGATTCTGTTGTTGACTGTTTTTACAACAATGAATGGTATCGTCTTTGAAAGGCTATATTTCAAGGCCATAATTTTGACATATTGGTGCCAAATTTCCTAATGACCTATAACGGCCATTTTAGAGTTCGTTGTGGAATAATTTTACAGCTATGAAGAGTGCCGTCATTGAAAGCCTTCATTTTGTCACCACAGTTATGGCAGATTGGTGCCAAATTTTCTAATTATGTATAATGACCATTCCAGATTTCGTCGTTGATTATTTTTACTAGAACGAAAATCCGTGTAGTTGAAAGTCTTAATTTTGTTGGCAAAACTTTAGAAGATTGGCGTCCAATTTCTAATCACTTGCAACAGCTATTCCTGATTAGTCATGGAAGACGTACTTTTAATGACAAAAAGTTGATTGTTAAGATGCATTAACGTCAATGATAACACCTAAACATTTGTAAGAAAACTACAACAACAAATTATAAATCTTCGTCGTTAAAATTTTCATCGTTAATTTATGTTTTCTTCTAGTATATGTACACTCTGTGGCTACACACTTTGAGTTTGTGTACACATACTTACATATACAATGTGTATACAAACATCATGTATATATACATATACACACCTCAGCCTTTGTAATTTGATAGTAAGGTGATATTTGATAGGTTTAAAAATTTACACCTTCCATCACGGGGGCTGGAAAATATAGTTCTACATTTGTTGTCTCCGAGAGAGGTGTGGAAGGAACATGTGAAATTGAAGGATTTGAAGGTGAAGAAAAAAGGGGCTTGGAGTGAGGCCGGAGAAAAATAATTTTTGTAACAAACCCCTCCCAAATTTTTGTCTTTTCAGGTATCAAAGAAGGAGCATCATAACAAGTTCAAAGATTCGAGGACGAATCCCCAAAGAAGACCAAGGTGGTTATCCAAGCTGCCCCTCAAATCAACTTCCCTAGCAACTCCAATTCAAACTCCTCCAACTGCAAGTACTCCAACAAGAATGGTCATGGATCCTTTTCCTAACCACCGCACACTCTGTCGTCTCATGCTACCATTCCCGTTCTTCCAACGTACGCCCTACTACCATAGCCAGTCTCTACTCCTTTACTTGTTGCTAGCTTGAACAAAGCATCATCATGATTATTTTCAGTGCGGAGGATGAGCGTTATCTCATACCAATTGAAGTTTAACTCTATTCCCAACTTTTTATGGTACTAAGATAACTTTTTTCCTCTAATCTCATATACCCACGAGTCTGGTTTACAACATGTTGGGAAGCACTCTTGATGGCTATCTGCATATATAATATTTTCGAAGAGATGAGTAAATGCATTCCACAAGAAGGCCCCATTGAACAATGGCCAAAAATATTATAAATTCCTAAGAAGTAAGGATATGTAGAAAAGTCACAAAGTGTTGTGGAGATGGCGTCTCAGCTTCAGTGAAGATTACAACTGCATAAATGTCATTTTTTGCCTAAAAATGTCCCACTGTAAGCCTATCTTTCTTCAACTTTTTGTAATTTGGAGAGAATCATTTATGGGAGCCCACACCATAACTCGATTCAGTTTATGGACTTGAAGAAGAAAAAACTTCATATCAAAACAACCGTAGTAAAATTTCACCACCAGGATCGCAGCCATTTTATGGGCCATGAACTCATGCTCAGATTAACAATGCATAAGCGTTACTGTTATTCTCACTATTTATACGTCTCAACATTTCAAAACTAATACAACTTCCCAAAAAAATCAATCCGCTTGAACTCATGACTACTAACTCAAGAGTTGGGCTTAATGTGACAAGCTTCTCATGAGGTTTGTTGAAAGAGATGGGTATTTCTCTTGAGCAAATTGCATCACTCAACCTATGATATTTGGTTCTGAGACCATAGAGAATTTGGAGTGTTAATTCATCTTGATTTGGGGTGGGGTTCATAAGAGTGAGTCAAGGATGCTCTTGACACTGTACATGTATTCGGTGATACATAATTTATCCCTCATCAATCATTATACTACGATAAGTGTCCTACCCCCAACAAGAATAATCAATTATTCTTAGTTAGTGAATCAATAGAAAGCATTTTTCTCAATCACATTAAAGCTTTTAGCACATATAGAAGCATAATGTATTTATCAATTTAGTAACTAATAATTTCTCTATGTCATGCTACCAGTGAGAGGTGTCAACACCTTCACTAGAACATTTATCACAAAAATCATTAAATATTGTTATTTTCGTATTTTCTTAAATAAAATAAAGGTACAAATTTTTGGAACGTTACACTCTCCCCTCTTAAATGAAATTTCGTCTCTAAAATTTACCTACAAACAACTCTGGGTATTGTTTTTGCATTTCCTCTTCCAATTTCTCAGTTTCTTCTTTGCACTTAGAAGGGGAAGGTGGGTTGGGTTAGTGTATTGAAGAAAACTTATATATGCAATATTGTGTATGCATAAATACAATATGTGTGTATAGTATGGTGTGTGTGTGTATGTACGCGCACCTTTGTGTGCTGTGTGTGCCCATACTATGTGTGTATGCACAATGTATTTAAGCATACATTAAACAATATATATATATATATATACACACACATTGCGTCTACGTGTACATGCAAAGTGTGTCTATATAAATATAATTCCAATAGGAGAACTCAGAGAAGTAATCTATTGTCCCACCAAGGGGAGAAAAATCACAAAGTAGAGGTGTTTTTTGACCCAAAGGCGTAGCCAGCACGCCCAAGTACCCCTAGCCTGGACCGAAAGATCAAAAACACATTTATATAAATCCTAATTTTTCAAAAGAGAACACAAAGTCAAGTACATTACAGAAAAGCGTTCAACAACTCAAAATCTAGTACTAAGCTAAAAAGTGAGTTGAACCCGATGATTCTTTACTATAGCAACTAGCAAATTATAATTGTCTTTGCTTTATGCTTGCTCCTTCCAACTTTCTTAAAGTAAGGAAAAAAATACAATGTTACATAACTAAATAAGAAAGAGCATATTTGCAGTCGAAACTATCTGCCTTTTGTAATCGTAGGAAACATTTTTTATATTATTTATTTGTGTATCAAAGAGCCTATGTAGTTTACACAAATTCAACGTACCCTACTACTATTATGTGGTATTAAATGTTTCATAGTGCACAGAATTAGATTTTTTTTTTAAATAACATTAAACTTCCAATAATCAGAATAAATTTACATTAGCAACCCGAAGATGAAGGGCCAAAGCAAAAAGTGGGCTAACAAAATATTACACAAAACAGCCCAAGGAAATTCACCTTGCAAAAGGGAACCAGAAGTGAAACACAAAGACACAAAGCAAATTACTATTTGAACTAATACCAGCCCAAAGAAACCCCACCCAAAAACTCCAAGGAAATAAAAGCAAAATCCAAGCATGAAGAAACATCTCAAAGCAAAGACAAAAGGGACATTTAAGGAAAAGAAATAGATACGTCATACATTTAAGGAAAAGAAAATCAGTGAATCACAATTTACAAATGTAAATATGTCTAACCTCACAATGTAACAATGTAATATACTAATATAGTTACAGCTTCCACAAAAAAGGGCAGCAATTCAAAATCAATATTTCAAGTACATAAGCTCAGCCATTCAATAGTTCAAGACTTGAAGTCATTCACCAATTCAAGTATTCATAATTTAAGTATTCAACCATTCTATTTCTCCTTCTCCATTCAATTGATTCAAAAATTCAGCAAAGTCTTTCATAATTATTAGTTCATAACCTAGAAATAAGAAATTATCTTCAAGAATCAAGCCTCAACCCTCAAGGAATCATAAATTCATATTTCAGAATGAAGAAGGACAAGGTCGATTGGTCGATTTCAAAAATTCAAATTGCTTCCAGCTTGCCACTGTCCACTACCTATTTCATGCCTTCCTGCCTGTCTCGACCTCGCCTTGACTTGCCGGCTGCCAGCCTCGCTGTTGCCGCCTCCTGTGAGTGGTGAACGGTCGAACTCACAGCAATTGATTTTGGAGCTGTTGGTCATTGGGTTTAGGTTTCAAATTAAGGATTAGAGAATTAGGGATCTGGAAATTTGATTTTGTGGTCTCATTTGTCGATTGAAAGGCAGAAAGGGATGGGGTTTGGGCTAAGTGTTTAGGGAAGTTGATTTAAGGTATTGGGTTTTTTTGTTCTCTTAGCCCAAAATTTTTTTTCCCCTAGCCCAAATATTTTTTCCCCTAGTTTAGACATATTAAGTTTTTTTTTTAATTTTTCTTTGGGCCCAGCCCAAATTTGGGCTGTGCCATGGACCAAGAGAGCACCCCTGGATCCGTCCTTGCTTTGACCTTATCACTTGCATATTCAATTCCGTTTGATGACTTTTCTACATGCAAATATAGTCATATTTGTGAAATGTGGGAGTTTATAATAGTTGATAACAAATAAATCATATATTCCATGAATTTACAGAGGATATATATACTAGAAACAATATAACAACCCAACATTCGTTTAAAAAACCATAACCGTGTGTTCAAAAAACATAACAAGTGTTGCCGCATACACATTTTATAGATTACCAATTACCAAAAAACCATAAATAAGTGTTCAAAAAGCATAAAGTGTTGCCATAGACACAATTTACAGATTAC
>CAVNYN010206328.1:0-50647 GCA_963692815.1 Nyctanthes arbor-tristis | reverse complement strand
TAAATTCAAAAATATACAAATAGATATCAACCTCGTGATCTATAGAATATTACATGCAAATTTAAAAACCCCAAATAGAAATAAAAATAATAAAAAAAAATCCCCCTTAATAAATGGGTGCAAATCTGCAACCATTATGTGCAAATCTGCAAAACAAACAAAATTAAGATATATGTGCAATTTTTTCAAAAAACAAGGTGCCAGATCTAAATTTCTCTTTTTTTTTAATTTTTCTTTGGGTCCAGCCCAAATTTGGGCTGTGCCATGGACCAAGAGAGCACCCCTGGATCCGTCCTTGCTTTGACGTTATCACTTGCATATTCAATTCCGTTTGATGACTTTTCTACATGCAAATATAGTCATATTTGTGAAATGTGGGAGTTTATAATAGTTGATAACAAATAAATCATATATTCCATGAATTTACAGAGGATATATATACTAGAAACAATATAACAACCCAACATTCGTTTAAAAAACCATAACCGTGTGTTCAAAAAACATAACAAGTGCTGCCGCATACACATTTTATAGATTACCAATTACCAAAAAACCATAAATAAGTGTTCAAAAAGCATAAAGTGTTGCCATAGACACAATTTACAGATTACTAATTAGTAAACAAGAGAGAAATCCCATCCCAGCAGAATTACAATAATCAATGAAGGGAAGCACTCGAACCCACTTTGGGCTTTCCATCCATGCTGATTTTAGATGACACACCCAAGGTTAAGTTTGGCTTAGGTTTATCCAGTGTTGTATCGAGATCAAGGACTAGTTTGTCTTCAAGGCCCACTCGGGCCTTAATCATCAGCTACTTGTTGAACTTGTTTGTGTTGGAAACAAAAATAAAGAATAAAAATAATTTCCTTTAAAACATGATTGATTTTGGATGTTTAATTAATTAATACACATATGATTTCCACGGATAATTGCTTAAAGAAAAAGCAGCGGAATATACCTTTAGTATACTATTAATCCAAGAATCAATAGCAAGAACTCCTAGCTCCCAACCCTTGAATTTTCTCTGGAATACTTCCAAGTCTTGGATCTGACTGGTGAGTGGGCACCGTGAGGAAACCTCTAGAACCCAGTACAAGAGCCAAACTAAGAGAATCAAAATTCTCTTTAGAGTGTATTAAAGGGGTGCGATTCTTCCGAGGGATGGTAATGATTGCCGCCCCTACCCCTTTACGTAGGAGAGTTTTTGGCTCTCTTATATCTTGGAGAAGAAATCTTATTCTAAATAGGACTGTGCAATCATTGGATTTCCGGATCTTTCTAGTCAATACATGACTTTTTAGAATCCAGTTAAGTTGACTCAATCCATAACTTTTTAGAATTCACTTAAGCTCAACAAGCAGTTGATGATTAAGGCCCCGAGTAGGCTTTGATGACAAACTAGGCTTTATTAATGTTGATACAACACAAGTTGATGATTAAGGCCCCGAGTAGGCTTTGATGACAAACTAGGCTTTATTAATGTTGATACAACACAAGTCTACAAGTCTAAGGAAAACTTGACCTTGGGTATGTCTTCCAAAATTAACGTAGATAGAAGGCCCAAAGTGCGTTTAAATGTTACTCTTCAAAAATGAGTATTGTAATTCTACAGGTAAGGGATTTCTCTTTTTCTGTTTGCTGATTAGTAATCTATAAAGTGCCTTAGCATTAATAATTTCTCTTTGTCTATTGCAAAACTTTATGTTTTTGTTTTTTAAATACTTGGTTATGGTTTTTGAACCGACTGTTGAGTTGTTATATTGTTTAGTATATGCATCCTCTACAAATACATGAAAAGCATAACATGCTATCAATTATCAAACACTCCCTCATTTGACAAATATGACTATGTTCATTCAAAAAGTCATCAAATAGACTTGTATATACAAGTGATAAGGTTAAAGATCACCTCTGCGTGTGTCTGTATACAGTGGTATGCACACACTGTATGAACACACACAACCACTGTATACACATACAATGTGTGTATGTATAGACACTGTATACACACACATTGTATATACACTCGGACATAGCTCTCTTCCCATGCATGTACAATCTACAAATGCATATTCAAATGTGGGAGGAAAAATAAAAAGGGAAAAGACAAAACAAAATAGGTGGGTAAGAGGGAAGAAAAAGAGATTGGTGGGATGAGTGGTTGTGGGACCCTTTTATAATAAAAACTAGAAGGGGTAGGAGGTGGGGTTTGAGCATAATCAAGTTTTGTGAATTGTAGATAAAAATGGAGTTCTCTGCATAGGAGTTGGTGAACCTAGATTGAAACAGAAAAGATTTCAAGGTTGAGACTCGCTAAGCTCGGGGAGCCTACTAAAGACCATATTCCATAGAGGGATTTATATGGCATACATAGTCAGGAAATTGTAGATGGGTCAACCTGGGTGGCTAAGACATATACATGTCTTGAGAAAGCGAGCCACAGAGACAAGTATTATTTACATCAAGTTAATGTAATTTCCAATTATTCATGACTGCAACACTAAGGATCAGTGGTGGTATCTTCTTGTGCCACAGACTGTCGTCACCTCAGTATATCACCTATGTGTAATATAAGAATAAGCGGGACTCAATCCTCGGTATCGACTTCAGTGTGAGAGTAAGTAATATGATTGCTAAGGAAGTGTTAATGAAATAGAGAGTTCTCAGTGAGAGTCCTACCGTAAGGATCATCATGTATATAAATTGTCCCGGCTTTCCATTCCTATTACTCTTTACAGTTATGGCATGGTATTGGAAGGAAATGGCTAATGGCAGTTGCGAGGAAGTGTAAATGATGTAAGAGGTGGCCAAGTGAGTAACCGGTAGTTAACCAGGTTCCATGTTGCTTCTGGAAGTTGGGGTCTGTCTTCAAACTCTATGATATTAGGTAGTCCCCCAGCCAAGTAATCACCTAGATGCATTCGAGGTGGCCAGTGTAAGTTAGAGGAGAGCCTTCATGTAGAGTGTCTGAAGTCTACGTGAATAACGAATACTTCTAAGCTTGCCCTGAAGCTTCAACCTCCGTCATCCGCTACAAAGTCATCTTTTCCAAATAAAGACGTGCAGAGTAAGAACGATCCCTAACTGATGGGCTAGTCTCTCATATCCGCATTTAGGGATAGGTGTCACCATAGGGTTAAATGGAAAGTTGACCTATCAGATGAAAATGGCATGTCTTTCAAAATTGAAAAGACTCCTGAGCTTCTAGTACTGTACCAGTCTGTCTTCACCCGACTTTCTAGGGTTTTGCCTGATTTTGATTGAATCGAAAGGAGAAAAATAACAAAGAGAGAGAGAGATTGGAGGCTTCCCAAAAGTCCCAGAAATCCGCAACTCCATTTCCTATCTCGCCCTTTTCTCGGAACCTTTCTTGCCAGCATTGATTGCCTTTTCAAGTATAGATAATCATCAACCGTTAACAGACTATAGGAATAGAAAAATCCACATTTCATATTAATACCTTTGCCTTGTACTTGCCATAACGATCGTAATGTTGGGGACTAAGGTTAAGTTCTTGGGCAATCTCAGAGATGTGAACGTCAATTGAATTAGCAATGTCTATATCCACCGACACGGGCGATACAACTTCGAGCTTCGTCACAAAACAGAAAAATCTGACTAGGAGCTGGCGGTGGCGATCTTATCTTTGGTTGATGAGATAACTAGGGTGTGTGGAAGTGTGTGATTATTCATTCTTTCTGCCACAATGTTGACGCATCGCGTGAAAAATGGGTAAAATGAAAAATTAAATTGAAAAACAATTTCTCCTAAGTTATAGAGATTGAGATGAAGACGGGAAGGAATTCCAATCTCATTCATGGCCAAAAAGAGAGTTTGGGTGAAAAAGGAAAATAAAAAACTGATCTTGCAAATTGGAAGATAGTGGGACAGGTTTGCCATGTTTTCAGAGGGAATGGAAATTTCTGGGCAAAAATGGCGGGCAATGAAAAATTGGAACAATTTGGGACAATAAAATTGCAATAATAATATTAATTAATTAATTAATAAATAGCCTAGATACGTGGGCGGTTAATGATGAGTATTAATATGGGGTAAGACTAGACTTTATCTTATACATAAACATTGTTTTTGATATTTAATATTTAAATATTAAGTTTACAACTAATTTGCAGTAAGCCAACTTTTGTGAAAGAAAACTACATTTATACACTGTATCCGATTTTATCGAAGTACAAGTAAATATCATATTGTAAATAATTATTAGGGTGTACAAATAGATAAAAATAACAATCACAGTGACAAAACAAAACAACTAATGATTTTGAAAATATGTGAAATCTAAGCTCCACATGCAAATACCTTTATTGGCGGACGAGAAAAAGTCCCTTATGAAACCACATCAGTAATTATTTGGAAAAGAAAAAAAAAACATACTACGTGCGTATTAATCATTAATTAATGAACACATGATGAACTTTGAAAATTTTTTAAAACCATCACAACCTATTTCGTTCCTAAGCCAGAGGGGTATGTCAAGTTCGGGAGATTCAATTCTCGTAACATGTTGCGGATCACTTCATTTAATTGACGATGATCTCTTTTTGCTGGACGTTTCATATCTCGCTTAATTTCATCAATTTCGTCTCTAGATTGCTGCTTAATTTCTTCTATCTCATCATTCATCTTTTGTTCCAATTCTTTACGGATCTGCTCTTCTATTTGTTCTCTACTCTTCGTAAGCTCATCAATTTTCTCTTGCATCAATACACTTATCTTATCATTCACATCGTCATCAGATGCTAGGTAGTTAGATGTGTCAGAATTGTGTAATGTGCCATGTATGTTTGAAGCACGTTCAACAAAACTGAACCCATAGATACGACCCTTGTTGGGACCATCAGTCGCTTTGACCCATGCATCTGCATCAAAGATAGGCTCTGATGACATGTTGGGACCAAGCTTTACCTCAAGTTCAGCTTGATATTTTTCCTGCATCGTGTACATTTTTATAATCAGCTAACTATATATTAACCTAAGACGAAATGCAAATTAAATGAAATAATACTTACACTGACAACCTCGGGACTTCTCGTCTACATGATCTCCACTCCCTTTGTTGCATTTATGGGTATGAGCAAATAATTCTGAATACGTGACTTTATCCTTTTTCTTTTCCTCCTAAAAAATGAAATGCTTTTTTATATAACTAGCTTGTACAAGAATTATATTTATTAGTATATAAAGTAAGTTAGTTAATAATTTATACCATTCTTTTCTTATGAGTGACGAATGGAATTGAACCAGCTGTATGCTTTGCCATTGTATCTCCCTTCTTAGTCTCACGATTTTTTTTTTTTTTTGGCAATTTGACACTTCTTCTCATATGCTTCATTGTCCTAATATTGTTCAATAATTTCTTTCTAGTATTCATCTTTTAACTACCTTGGAGGATATTTAATCCAATTGATAGCTTTTGTAGACCCATTACTATTAGCCATTGCACGGTTACGAGCACAGTTGAACATACCCTTGAGTCTCTCAGCAGATGACCTATCAAATGCTTTACATACTTTGTCCTTATTCTTCAGTGACCACTTAAATTTTTCCTACAACACAATAATCTATTAATATATATATATATAAAGTAAAATTTATATAGTAAACTAATATTTTAAAGTTTAAATACTATAAACATTACTTGGAATTTTTTTCCAAAGGGCCTCTTTGGTCGCAGTTGGGACCAATTTATACGTTGGGTACGGCCGTTAAGGTAAGCCTTCAAAGTCGCAGTGATATCACATGGTACCTCCGGCTCAATGACTCTATATATTCAAATAATCAAATAGATAAAAATAAACCCGCATTACGAACAACCCTCCCTATAAGCAAACACACGTCATGTCATCAAGTTAAGGAGAAATATGCTAACTATTTTCTCGGTATTTTGTGTTTCTCTCCCCTTTTTCTTGTTTTAATTTAATAATTGTAATAATGAAATGTATATATAATACGTATTATGTTGCATACTTATATGCATCCGTTGAGATTCATCTCACGGAACCGTAGTGCCACGGTTGGGACCTCTTCTCCTAGCAATATTATGTGCATTTCCGTTTTCTTCATTAGATGTATCATCATTCTCAGAATCACTGAGTCTTGCAATGGGTATTGGTCCCAATCTTCATCAGAAGTTGAAATATCAACGAGATAAGGGTGTGGATCTCAGGTGACTGGAGTTCAGACGGTGCTCTTCCGATTGTTTAGGCTTCTATCAACACGTGTTTGAGATCCACTATCTCGATCACTAGATCTTCCTTGTCCAGCCTCAACCTTGTGAATGGGGCTACCTGAGTACTCATTGTTTTGACCAGCATTATCTTGAGACCGAGAACTAGTAGCTCGATCACCAAATCGTCCTCCCCCGATCTTCCATGCATGTGTAGTCCTCTTTTGGGCATCCTATGCGCAGAGATAGATTTAAGACTACAACTCATAGAATCTTAAAAATTGAAAACCCAACCAAGAATTAGACAAAATAGGTTGTAATTTACAATCTTTTGGGTGATCTAAAATCTAATTGAAAACGCTATTTAATCTCAAACAGCCTTTGGGAATCTCAAATTATTTGAATGAATGTACCATGGAAAACTAACCTATTCTATCTTTTTATCTCGAGTCTCCAACTAACATTTTTATGTGAAAAGATGTAGTCTTCTTAACATATTTCCCTAAAGAAAAAGGAATGGAGAAATAGTAATAGATTAATAGAAATTCAGAAATTTGAGTAAAAAATTAATGGATCAAAGCATATTTGCATAATCAAGAATGACATGGAAAAAGGCACAAAAAAATCACCACTCAATAGTATGAAATCAACCTGTCTCACCAAACGCCATATAACGTTGTGCAAGTAGCCAAAACCTTTGTCCATCCAAAATCTCGATCTTCTTCATTCAGCCCAATATAAAAATCTGACACTCCTCTTCTGCAAGAAATCAAACAATGATTCACTTTTAAAATAAAATAAAGAAAGCAATAAAAAAATCTGACTCCCCACTTATGAGGATTCATACATCGTAGGGGAGTTAAAAAAATCTGGTTACGTTTTGTACTTTTACAGAGTTTCTAGTGCTGCATAACATTGGTGACAACGTATAAATTTCATATCGATTTAGACAATCAGGGAAGACTTGCAAAAAAAAAGGAAAAGAAAAGAAAGTATCTATTGTGGTTGGCGGCCCCGAGATTGAAAGCGGAGTAAGTGATTAATTTCTTCCGAATAGGATTCATTTTCCATATTAAAGGGGACTCTAAGTAGGAAGATTGCAAATCAATGATAACTAAAAAATTGGGATTCAAAATGCACAGGACACCTATGTAGTGTCTGGCAGGATGAATTATGGAGCCAGACAAGTTATAGGTGGGAAACATTGAGCCAATTGCGCTAGACAATTACATAATTGCACCCACCAAAGTGTTGTTTAATATATATATATATATATGATGGATTAAAGTTTATTTTAGAATTGATATTTCAGATTTAATATTTTAATTTATTAGTGAAAAAGATTAACAAACAAAACAATTGGGCAAAATGATTAAAGTTTAGTTGTTAAAGACAATGGTCAAATGTTCAAGTCTTCTCTGAATTCTTTCACAAAAAGTCTTATGAAAAAAGAAAAGGAACAGTTACCGCAAAATTTATCAAATAAAAAAGGCGGGAAAATTATGGTATAAAAGGTACAGCGACTTAAGTTGATTAATTAATATATATATATATATATATATAGATTAGTGAAAAATATTAACGAACAAAACAAATGGGCAAAGTGATTAAGGTTTAGTTGTTAAATGCAACGATCACAGGTTGAAGTCTTCTCTGAATTCTTTTACAAAACTTTTTGTTAAAAAGAAAATAAACAGTTACTGAAAAATTTACAAATAAAAAAAGCGGGAAAATCACAATACAAAAAGTACCGCAACTTAAGTGGATTAATTAATTAGCATATTTTCTCCTAAACAACATAAAAAATAACCAAAACAACATTAGAATAAAATGACTTCTTTAGCAAATAGTTTAGTTTGGAAAAATATGTTGACCAACTTTCTTCTTTTAATTTACAAATGAAGATAGATTTTATTTAGTATAGTAGAGAATGAAATCAAGGATTCAATTTCAATGAAAATAGAGAGAGAGTTATGTGCCCGATGGTTGGAAGACATAATGATATAATTGATTTTAGGCAACATCCTATCAGTAACTATTAAAAATAAAAAATAAAAAATAAAAGTTTAGGGTGTTATCCACAAACATCGTTAGAAGAACAAGACTTCTTTAGCAAATAATTTAGGCAGGAAAAAATATTGAGCAGCTTTCTTCTTTTAATAGATATAGAGATTCTAATATTTACTTGCTTGCAAAATAAATAAGTAAATAAAATAAAATAAAATAAATAAAGAGTCGTACTTTTTTGGGGGCAATGGTTAGCCCAGTTGGATAAGGGCCTAACCTTTACGGGGTATACCCGTGTTCGAAGCCCCGTATTCCCTCCCCGTCATCCCCTTGAAACAAAAAAAAAAGTGGTACTTTTACTTCTTATCCCACATCATTTCCTTATTTTCAATTAGTTTAGCGGTCTGGCTATGGAAACCGACCCCGGTTTCTTACGTATCTAATCACAGACTGACACTTCATCTTACACACATCACATGGCAGCATTTCATTAGAAACTGGATTTCGTAAGGAAGCCTGCCCTGGTTCCTTAGAAATTTCCATTAGTTTATTGTTTAGTTTCAATTCTAACATTAGTGGTGATTTGTTAAAAGATACTTTAACCCAAAAAAAAAAAAATCATAAATGAGCATAAGCTCTTTTAATGTAAGCAATAATGATATCATAAATTTAAATACGATCAACAATCATAGGAACCAATGATCCAATGTTAATTATTTTATTGTACTAAAGTTGTCTGTTACGCTATATGTTACCATACAATGTACAACACACATTTTAAATACTCGTTATATACAAAAGGGTAAATTTCACAAATGGTGTCCAACCATTGCACTTTGCAGCAAATAAGTCCATTTAATTACATGGGTCTAATGTCTTTCATAAATACGCATATAAGATCCTCATTCTTTTTTCAACATTGTAGGTCCCCACCTTTCATGAATTCACGCAAAAGGTTCAAATGGATTGTAGACAAAGTAAATTTAAGATCGTTTTCTATTATGTTATTTTATTTATTAATTATTCCACTTTATTGATTTTAGGGTTAATAACACCTAACATCCCCAACCTTTCAAGATTTTATCGATTACGTCCCCAACCTTTAATTTTTCTTCTGGGCGTTCTTAACCTTTCAAAAGTGTTACACTTAATGTCTCTGAGAAGGAAACCGTCAGTTTTTCTATTAAATTTGAGGGTATTATGGTAAAATATTAAAAATTAAATATTTTAATATTTAAAAAAAGAGGGTTGGCTCAGCCAAGGGCTGCGGTTTCTAACAGCCAAAAGGGGGGAGTCTCCCCCCTCCCCCCCCAAAAGGCTGCCACAAATGGCAGTATTTTTGGCTGCCATTTCTGGCACTGCCATTTTCGGCAGCACGCGGAGGGGGGACTCTTTCCTACCCGGTTTGGCTACTGAAAATGACAGCTCATGGCTGCCATTTCCAGCTCCCCTCCAAGACCCTCTTTTTTTTTTAAACATTAAAATATTTATTTTTTTATATTTTACCATAATACCTCTAAATTTAACGGAAAAATTGACGGTTTCTGTCACAGAGACTTTAAGTGTAACGCTTTTAAAAGGTTGATAACGTCCAAAAGGAAAATTAAATGTTGGGGACGTTAGATGTAATTAACTCTTGATTTTATTTAGTTGATAACAATGCGTTTTAAATAAGATTCCACAAGGAAAAAAAACAATGCATTTTAAATAGGATTGTATAAGACAATTAATATTTCAACTGTAATTTTAAAAGGAAAGTGATCTATATTTTTGGACAGACCAAAAAAGAATATCTTGACTATCTTTACGGGTAGCATTATTTTTTACTTTTTTTAATTATTTTTGTTTTTATTTAAATAGTAAGGTTATAAATGTCATTTTATAGGATTTAGCATTATTGACGGAAACAATGTATAAGGATCTTGCGTGTATTTATGAAAGGTTGGGCACTTATCACATTGAGAAAAGACCAAATACCTATTTGATACAATATGCAAAGGTTGGGACCAGCTTCAGTTCGCTAAGTTTGAAAAGTCCAAAGAGCGCAAACTGGCCACGGAGCTTGGATATGCTTTCCCGATCGGAGATCCATGGATCACAGACTGTATCTCCCCATGTCCTTTCACCTCTGAAAGCGTCCTTCCTTCTCAATTTAATGTTAACAACACTTTTTGAATTGATAATGAAGCAATTAATAGTTTTCATGAATATATCATTTTTTTGAAAATACTATACTGATGAAAGATATATATATATATATATATATAATATAAAGCTTTACTTACAACAGTTGTGTCAAATAGGCTCTAAAAATTACTTCTTAATAGCACTTTAACCTAAAAATATGTAGTTCTGTTATGACTGTTGAATAATTGTCGATCAGTAAAAAGGTTTTAAAGTTCTTTTAAGCTCACTTGAAAATCATTTTCATAAAAATAAAATATTTCTCTTATTTATTATTATTAACATGTATGGGAAAAGTATTTCTTTTAACCTCTTGCCCCATAAACATTACGATTTGTTATATCAACATGAAATGAATAACGAATGTGATTGCACTACAAATCTTCTAATATTTCAGTGAAATATTTATTATTTTCTGCAATTAAGATATTACTACTTTTTAAATGATTTACAATATAATGTTATATATCTTAATTTTTACAGTTATCATCCTTTGAAATTGTTATTTGTTTACTTAATACTAGTGACGGCACTAGTGACGGCACGTGCGTTGTATGTGTCGTCAAGTTCATGTGGAATAGATCTCCGTAAAATGAAAGATGTTACTAAGTAATCAAACAACACTCATAAAATGACTTGAAATTTTTGGTGAAAACTGAATCTTTCTTATAAATATACAACATACGAAGTAATCAACACATTATCTCAATGATATTTTAAAAAAAATAAATAAACACATTATCTCAATGAATTAACTTTATGTACAAAATATATTTCTTACCCAACCCCAAAAAAGGGGGAAAAAAGAAAAATGGGATGGTTCTCATTGGAAACCCTCTTTAGATATTGTAGTAAATAATAGTGTGTAACATCAAGATAAAGAAGAATAATCATATCAATTAACTTGAAAACTACCAATGTTGACTAAGCTGGCTTGTCAACCCCATAGTTCTCACATATCTGCCTTGACCTTCACATCGTCATTTAGCAATGCGCTTTGTCGTTATGCAAACAATTTTGACTCCTGTATTGATTGTAAAAAGATCTTAGAATGTTAAGACTAAAATTGTGTCCAGGTGCAACGAAATATTAAGAAATTTTTGAAGGGTAACCGTCCAAGCTCAGAGTTCTAACGTTACAAAAAAATCTAAAAACCACTGCGCAATTACAAATGTTTTGCTACTCATTACTTGGAGTCTATCCACTACTAGACATGAGGTACTTACATCTATAACTATTTTTCTCAATTTTCTGTTGCAAACAAATATATGGTGCCATGTAGATTAACATATTTGATTTTCATCTCCGCCAAACACCATATAACTTTTTTCTTTTGACAATAACACCATATCAGTTATGTACAACAGGGTGGATTCACTTTAGAATTATCATCAAGTAAAATTCTCATTATTCATGAGTTAAATATGTAGTAAGCCAAATTTAACTCACAGCTGTGGAGGCTGTTCATATCTCCTTATAATCTATAGCTTCATTGGGAAATGCCTGCTCTAGTTCCATGAGCAAGTGCCTTCGCAAGCTCTGCATCATGAAAAAGAAAATTTAGCCCTTCTTTTAACTAACTTCTTGACATATTATAAGATCAGTATACAGCAAACCTTAAATGATATTCCTGGGATATTTTTTTACAATTGAAAATCATGACTTTAAAGATATCATTGAATGCCGAATTAATACCTGTTTATAAATTATATGATTGTTGCCTTCTCCACTCCCTACTAAATTCCCTTCTGCCCCAAAAGAAACTTAAATCTCAGACAAATAAAATAATATCCGAACCAATGATCTAATCTATAAAATCTTACTTTTCTACAGTACTTGATGATATAGGCATTAATTATATAAGAATGATTAATTTTAACACTTTATTTTTAACGTGGAAGATTAATTTCATTTAACACGGATATTTGGATGGCTAAAGGCACCAATCAATAGAACCCAAAAAAAAAAAAGAATAAGCTCAAGAGAGATGGAGATCCAACAAACTGAAAATGAAAATTAAGCTCCATTTTTATTGCATAAAATAATAATTTAGTAAGAAGGAACTACACATAATTGTGATTAATCAATATTGTTGACATAAGTGCCATAATAGATAGGGGTTGTTTTCTTTAATCTACTATGATTTAACACCAAAAAGAATTTCAATGGGTTGTACTATTACTCTCTGCTAGCACTATGGGGATGGCATCTAATGCATTTGTGAAGGCCCTTATCATCACTTGATGCTACAATTTTAAGACGTCTCTCATGAGGACATAGAAATTAGTGGTGAGATACTAATTCCCAGTCCACATATTATCTCACATGCCTGAGTTTTTATTCCATGTTCTTCACGCATTTTATATTAAACCTAAATATATCATCTAACTGGCTATACAAAACTATGTGAAAGTAAAGCAATTCAATATTTAAAAGATTCAGAAAATGTAACCCTCTAAATAACTCTGGCTCAGAAAGCCCCAGCCTCAATCTTCAATCCATTCAGCCAAAACAATCTTGAGTCCGAATAACTGCACCAAAGCCGAGCCCACAAGGAAGAAAAGAACAGAAATTTTGAATACACTCAAAAACGTAAGCCAAATAGCAAAATCATCATGATAGCTTGAAGTAAAAGCATGAAGAAAAATGTTTTGCCTGCATCAATTGGCCTCTACTGCTCAATCTCTACTGCAGAGCTGATATTGTCATACCTTAATGATATCCGCGGGTTTGATTAATTTGTTCGAGAAATAGAAAAATCAATGCCAAAGGATGGTATAAGATGTTCATGCAATCTCTCATATTACATATAATTTTTATATCAAAAGATTTTGCAGAGCACTCAAAATTTTATTTAAGCAAATTAAAAACTGCAACCAAGGTGCATAATGCACTGATGCAGAACATAAGGGTGAACATTTACATCAAATTACAATCACAACAGCAATGTTTGGATGAAAGATTTTGGTAAGAAAATAACCTAAAAACAAATACCAAGTGGGTTCTCAAATAGTTATGTCGCCATCACATATGAATTAACTAACTACATATATAAAAAATACATCAATTAAGATGAACTCAATTAAGATAAACTTCAACCAAAAATAAAGATCTAAATTGGCAAATATTTCATTTATCACACCCATAGAATTTCAATAACCTTTGAGAGGGGATATATTGTGGGAAGTCATTTGACAATGTCAAAAATTGTTATTTGTTTACTTAATATACAAAGTCGGAAACAGATGTTGAATATTGACGTGTTAATATATAAAAATAAAAATTATTAAAAAAAGTAATGTTCTAGAAGTGCCAAACGAGGGGTATTATTTTTTATTTTTAATCCATAAGAAGTGGGATTTCAGGGTAAACTTCCTAGAAGTTATCGTTGGCTCTAGATCTTTTTAATTTTACAATATTTTCTATTAAAAATAATTAGTTAAAAATTCAATTAAATAATAATAATAATAAAAAAATTAAGAGAAGAAAAATAATAGTAAATAAACCGGGGAGTCACATTCATATTCCAGAAAACATTAACATGGGATGGGACAAACATATTGGAGAGTATTAGCACTGGAAAAAGGAACAAAGAGAGTTGAAAGTGGCCTTTCACCGGCCTACCATTTTGCTCCAATACCCAAATTTTCATTTAAAATTGACAAAACTAAAATATTGATCTCCAAACATTTTACTTAAGCGACGACTTGGTCCCAACTCTTTAAAGAAAACAAGTTGTCGGCCCATAAGTACTTTTTGGCCTAATTGTGTATTATAATTCTAGTATAGTCTTTGCAAATATTTGTATAACGCTTTGAGCTCAGAAGTAAAAATACAACTTTATTTTTTTTTTAACTTTGGAAATTCAACGTTTTATGCATCTAAAAGAAAAATCATGAGTTATTCAATTTTTACTATTGAAAGTTGATTTACAATAACAGAAAATTCAAACTTTGACTTCTGAGCATGGGAAGATCTGGGGATTACCCCTCCCCAATGTAGACTACATTGTGCTTGGTTCAACAGCATAAATTATAATGTTAGGTATAAAAATCTATATTTGTGTTTTCCTCATAAATTTGTAAATTTTACTAGGGGAACTTGAAATAAACCCATAATAGGAGGTGAACTTTACAATTTTGGAGTTAAAATTTTGAACATTTATTCTTTAATTCTACTTGAGAGTTGAGGGAATGGCCAAAATGTGGGTCCGAGGGGTCCTTTTTCACAAAAAATAGCAATAAAGTTCCCTTTCCTCTAAATATTATTTCAGATTGAGTTTTTCTCTTCACCTTGACCCATTTAAACTTTTTTACCATGAAATTTTTTTTCGGCAACATTAGTTTTTCTTTTTTGAAAGTACAATTACAAATTTAAATTTAGGAGAGAATCGAGGAGGCTAAATGTATCTTCATAAAGAACTGATTGAACCACTTGGTCGACGATTGAGTATTCCTTGTCAAGACAAGATCTTGGATTCGAGTCTATATTCTTCCCCTAAATTTCCCAATTGTATAAAAATAATTTCAACATAAAAATGAGGGCCAATTCGCAGGAGAAAATATTTATATAAGATCAATAGTGCAATTACTTCAAATAAAAAAGGGTTAATTACACCTAACGTTTCTAACCTTTCAAGTTATTATCGATTACGTATCTAACCTTTAGTTTTCCTTCTAGGCGTCCTCAACCTTTCAAAAGCGTTACACCTAAGGTCCTAGGGACGAAAACCGTTTATTCTTTCGTTAAGTTTGGGGGTATTATGGTAAAATATAAAAAAATTAAATATCTTAATGTTTAAAAAAGATAAAAAAAGAAGAGGGTTGGCTGTCATTTCGGGCAGCCTTTGAGTGAGACTCCCCCTTTTTTTGCTGTCGTTTCTAATAGCCTTGGAGGGGAGGGGGGAGTCTCTTCTCTTGTGCTGCTGGAAATGACAGTCTACCCCCCTCTTTTTTTATTTTTTTTAAATATTAAAATATTTATTTTTTTATATTTTACCATAATACCCCTAAACTTAACAAAAGAATAAATATTTTCCATTCCAGGAACCGCTTTTGAAAGATTGAAGATGCTAAAAAGGAAAATTAAAGGTTAGAGACGTTACAGATAATAACTTAAAAGGTCGGGAACATTAGGATTAATTAACCCAACAAAAAACTAATTAAACAGTACCCACCACCCAGCCACCCCACCGCACCCCACCCCACCCCACCCCACCCCACCCAACCCAAATCCCAATACAAAAGCTTCTTTTTGACATTTCCATTTCCTCTCAAAAATAATCGCACCCTGCTCCAAATCCCAATCTTTCTCTCTCTCTTCCCGGAAAGAGAAAGAAGAAAGGGGACTCCGTTTTGTTAGCGCTGTGTGCAGTGGGAAAACAAAAAACGAGATTTTTGGGTCAGAAAGCACACATTGAAAGGTGTAAAAATGGCTGTTTTTGAGTGTGAAACCACCACCACCACCGACAGCGGCGGCGGTGGCGGAAGCCAGGCCACGCTGCAGAATGACGAAGCGGTCCCTGTCAAGAAAGAGGTACCATCTGAACATGGCCCTGTAAATCCAAGGTGTTTTTGGGGTTTTCACAGATGTAGTACAATGTAGCATTTTGGGTACTCCCCTGCCTGAATATTCTGCGTGGATGAAGGGCAAACAGAATGGAGCCAGGCATGATTTTACAATTTTAATTTAGAACCAGAAAAAAAAAGAAGAAAAAAATGGAAAAAAAAATCTATATATATCTTTTTGGTTATTTATTTCTTTTTTTTTTCTTTTTCTAACCCATGGAAGAAGTGAACTGCTACACGTTTTTCGCTTAAATTTCAATATTTAGGCGGCGCTTCATAAAACGAGCGGAATGGAGCAAGTTTTGGTATATTTGGTGTGTGTAAATATCACTTTTGTTCACACCCATTATTGTGCTTTACTACAGTTCTATTTGCACGTGTTAATGTGTTCATCACTAACATATGGCTAACAAGTGGCCTGAGAATTGAAATTTAAAATTTACTGTTACGCGTAGGCAGGTGATCACTTCCCGCCTACATATATGCTTATTTAGGCTAATAAGTAGTGAAGAAAAGAGCTGAATGCTTTTATGCTATGTGATTGGGTATTTATCTAAGTAGAAAGTCACAATGGTGTACCTGATGATAGTGTATTGCATTTTTCCAATGTATAGTTCATCTTTTGTTGGTTTTTCACTTTTCCATATTCTGGAACTTTTTGTCATGTGGGTTTTGTTTGTATAGAGCTTTTATATTTGCAATGCCTGCTCTGTTTGATAGGGTTCAATTTTGCGTTTTATAGTTATATGTGGTTTGTCCAATGATCTCCGGTCACGTGTGTGTCTGGAGGGATAATCCCAACACACATATGGCGGGAGATCGGGACTAACAGAGAACAGTAGGCTTTTGAGGCAAAATGGACCTCTTTTTATTCCTGGAATGTCTCTTAACACCTTAAATGAATAGGCTAAATGGCATGTTTTGAATGGATGAGCATCTTTTAGTTTGCTAAAGTTAAGAGCCTTGCAATATAATGACCTGAAATGTCCTTAAAGTTAAATGGCACTTACTAGAAATGTTATACATTTGATTTTGTCTTTCACCCTAAAGTGCATAGTAACAATGCTAGATGTTACGGACACGTGCGAAAGAGCTTTTTTTATGAACCCATAGAACTAAAAGTAGGTTTATGAAGGAGCAAATATCAAGAAGGATTGTCCATTAGAAGCAGAAGAGACGGTGAGTAGACTATTTGATCCAACGTCTCTGTTTTGCTTGACACAAGTAAGATCAACTTAGAGAAGGAACTTAACTTTTTTATCTTTCAGCTAATACTAGGTGTCTCCATAAAGTATATTCATTGTTTCCATATTTTAAAGGATGGTTTTACTTCTAGTTGATAGTTCATACTCTTTCATATTTGTGGCTTTGATGATAAATCTTGAGTGCATATTTGGTATATCGCACTCGAGTACCATATAAATAAGAAAAAGAAAGATAAAAATCATTCATTTTTTATTGTACTGTCGTGTACATATTGCAAGAGAGAAAGCTGAAGTCTTTGGAACCTAACGAACACAGAAAATTTTCTTAAAGATTTCGAGTTGTGACTCTTTGAATTAATACTTTTTTGTCAAACTAGGCTGAATATATACTTTGGCCTGAGTAATTTTCCCTGTGTTCCCACTTGCCAGACGTCGTGTATAAGGTTACGGGCCAAATTTTTGAAATTTCTACTCATCTTACAAGACCAGAGCTAGTTGTTATGCCTTCTAAATAATGTTTTGATGATTCCTTGAATACCACATTCGTTTTCAACAATCATCTTTTAACTTATCTTTCTGATTACTGAAGCCTCCAGCTTTTTTCATTACCATATTATTGTGTTACATTTATGTTTGCTTTCTTCAGCTCTATTTTTAGGCTTATATCATGTTGTGTCACTAAAAATGATCTCCCGCCATATGTATAGCGGGATTATCCCACCAGACGCGCATGTGGCGGGAAATCATTGGACAACCCCACGTAGGTACATTGTAATAGTTTCACCAATATGTCATGACTTGATCATCGATATTCATTTGCATTTATATCATCCGTTTGTATATTTGAACACATCGAATGACTCTGTATCAGGCAATCAGTACGTTCACTTATTGTCTAGTTCTAAAGTTCTCTTAGATAGTAATGTCAAGAAAATGTAATTTTGCTTCTACCCTAATGCATTATCTGTTTGTAGTTTCACCACCTATATTGCCGTTCAAGTTGGCAAGAAACTTTTAAAGTTACTATTTTTCTGTATAAATTTTCGAGACTGCATGTTCATATTATTGTTGTGTGATATGAGTCTTGCAATAGTAGCAAGAAGCGCATACATTTTGCTCTCATCGTCGTTCTTAGGATTTGTCGGATGAATGTGGCCTTCTGGAGGTAACTGTTCTATCAAACACATTGTTTAGGATTATTGTGGGATGTTTTTTAATATAATTTTTCCCTTTGCTTTTTGTTTTGGTGTGTTTTGTGTGTGCGCGGCTTTTTTTCTTTTTTATTTTTTATTTTGTAATTATTTATTTATTTTTTGGGAGTGGGTTGGGGGGCCTAGAGAATAAATATGTTCAGTGTTTGGCAAAATTGAGACAGGTATGCAGGTTGATTTGGACAAAAGTCACAAACACACCCAACTACTCCCCATCCAATCATACAGATTCTCCACCTCACCTACCATAAATACAATAAAAGACTTGTTTTAGGAAAAAAAGGGTTTTAAAGGGTGTTTGATTCTAATTATAATTTATGGTAACCAATTATTGAGTAGCAATGGCTTCAATTCGTGCTCCCAATTTGGTTGTAAGGTAAAGGCTGTTAATATTTTGATCAAGTACCAAATATCTAATGTCATTAAGACATCAAACACGTAGTGTAACATAATATTAGTCACTGATGTAATTTGTAAGATGGTGATACACTCACATAAACAATCAATATTATGTTATATATATCATTTTCTGGTGTCAATATATGATACTTGATAAAACCTTCTAGTAAAAATAAAGTGCATTTTTTTTTTTTGCTGATTAGAGAGGTGGAAATGTGCCAGCGGGAAGGTTTGGCAGAGCCAAACAGTCTACATGGGCATGCAAAAAAAATTTATCAAACGAGTAATTTAAACTGACATTGCATGTCATCATTTAATAATACAAGGTTAATTAATTTTAATTAATAAATGACTTCCGATCTATAAAAAAAGTGGGCGGTGGAATTTTGAAAATTTAACTTTTATAAATGAATTTGGATATAAGATAAAAAGGAAATGAGTGTTTCATAACAATTAAATTTCATTATAGCGCATTAATGAAGGATAAATGATGGAATTAATTTTTGCGATTTGTATATTTCTTTTATATTATAACTGGATTGTATGGGAGGGGAATCAAACTATTAATCTAACTAAATGAGCAAAATATGCATTACCTAAAAAGTTAAGGAAAAAAATTAAGTGAATGATTTACACATATATCCCACCTATGAATATTTTATATTTTAGTAATTCAAATATATGTTGCATGTTGTAAGACAATATTATAAGATTAATCACATAATTGTGAAAAAACATTTTAAATTGTAAATCAAACATTGAATACATGCCACAAAAGATGAAGCGCAACAAAATAGCTAAAGAAATTACTTTTACAAATAGGATAATTGAATACAAACATTGAATACAAACATTGAATACATGCCACAAAAGACTGACTACTAGGACGCAACGTTATGAGTCTTTGTCCCAAGGTACGGGAAAAAATTACTTTTACAAATAGGATAATTGTATTTAAGATATATAACAAGGATGCAAATTAATTGAGAGTTTCAAAAACAATTAAATTTTATTATTACATATTAATGAAAAAATAAAGGATGCAACTTGCAATTCAATATGATATGATTGCAGACATCAATGGACAAAATAGGAATTAAGATGAAAATGTTAAAGGACAAAATGGAAAAGTGAATGTTTTATCCACATCCCACCATTTATATATAAATTAAAGTAATTATATTACTACTATACTTTTTGTTTCTTACACTACAATTTAATTATTGGCTAAAATTTCCTTAGATAAAATTACATTAACAACCTTATTTTTAATATTTATTTTAAGAGCTTTTCCCCCTCCCACCATAATATCATTTTATATTTTCATTTATCTATTTTTTAAATTATTTTTCTTCTCCAAATTTTTTGTTAACATTTTTGAATGTCGATTTATATCTTGATTATCGTTTTTGATGGCTTAGTTTGCAACTTGAGGGCAGCCATAAACACAATGCATGGGCCATTATTATTAATTTTTATAGTTCCATATCAAATTTAAAAATCCCACCTCGAATCGTGAAATTATTTTACTTTGATTTCATAGAGAATTGGATTGAAATTAATATGACATCCACAATCAATTTTTTTTTATGAAAAATGCATAAATCGTGACTTTTTTTTGTCTTTTTCTTTTTTTTTTCCTTTTTTTGGAAGAAAGTGAATTTATGGAATAATTAGTGGTTACATTGTGGTGGGAATAGAATATTTTTCATTTCCTTTTTTAATTGTAATTTAGAAATGTAGGTTATAAATGTAAAATTAGTGTTTTAATCAAATTTATAAGTTATTTGTGGTGAAATTAAAATGCGGTGTTGAAATTAATTTTTATAGTGGTAATATAATTACCCTACAAATTAATTTACTTGTGCAATAAAAGAAAGCGAGAATACATAAATAAAATTATAATTTTGTTCTCTATATGTAACCTCATTTGTATACTCATCTGTACATGTAGTATCACTCTTTATACATTAGTGATTATTGAGACTGATGGTAATTTAAAGCAAACATACAAGGTGGAGTCGAATTTAGTAGTTAACTCATTAAAATCCACGTTTTTAGTTAAAAAATGAAGTGATTTTATCATTGGAAACTTGAAATTCAGCATTCAACAACTTGGTCTGCTTGCAACAATTTCCTAAGAACCCCTAGCCATGTTTTATTTTAAAAATTAGTTTTAAATTTTAAAATTTTTTTTTAGTACAAGTTTTGAATTTTAAACTTTAAACGGCTAAAAATAATCAATCTTTATTCTTCTAGTGTATTACGTGACTATGTATGTAGCTTTGTTCTCGTTTATTTTCTTATTATGATTATTATTTAATTTATCATTTGAAAGAGTCAACTAGTATTTAGTTTTAGTTTTAATTCGGAGACTCCGAGTGTCAAGTATATACGGCGTCTTTATCCTCACTTGTTTTATAGACCTATATGTAGGGTCATGTTCATGTTAATAAAATTAGTGAAAGAGTAAGACACCAGAGACATAGAGAGACTTGATTTGGCTTAGATAATTATAAGTAGTAGGTTCATATAATGGTCTTGTTTTAGGGGGTTATTATGTAATTTCTCCTTATAAATAATGTGTGAATAAAGACATAGGTAAACTTGGATTTCATAGGAGGTTAAAGCTCCCTCGAAGAGCTTATTTTCATCTCCACTTAATTGCTTTCCTTGTTTACAAAGATACTTCAATTTTCCTTTTTTATCCGTCCAAATTATGGAAAATACTATTTGTAAGTAATTATTCACGTACTTCAAAAAAGTAATTATTCACGTAATCTTTTACAAAAATGAGGGTAAATTTACAACCTTACCTATGTATTGTGTGTAATTGCGAAGAAATAATTTAAGTATAAAACGATGAATTTACCTTATTTTGTAAAAAATTGCCTGAATAATTACCTACAGATCGCGAAACTCCCAAAATACAGGTCACTTTCCTTTTAAAGATGTAGTTAGAATATTAGTTTTCTTTTATACTCATATATGTAGCGTGCATTGTAAATTTGTAATCAACAAAATAGTCATACTTCCATCTCAAAAAAATGGTCCACTTTTCCTTGTTCGTCATTTTCAAAATATAGTCCTGTTTCTTTTTTAAAAAGTTGTTAAAATATTATTTTTTTATATGCCTCTATTTAATGTACATAGTTATTAAAAAATATAATTATTAAAATGGAATAATTAATAAATGAAATGGTATAATAAAGAAATAATGTTAAAATTTGGTATAATAAAGAAATAATATTAAAATTTACTTTTCCAATACTATTAAATAAATTTTTTTAATCTATATGAAAAAAGAAATATGACTATCTTTGTGGGACGGGGTTAGTATTATTTAAAGTGTAATATTTAATAAATGAAAAGATATATTAGAAAAATAATATTAAATTTTACCTTTTCAACATTATTAATTACATTTTTTTCTTAATATTTGTAAAAATTGGAATGAGTATATCTTTGTGAGACGAAGGCGGTATGCAGCTAACAGAAAGGGGATATGCCATTAAAGTCTTGTTTGATCAATGTAACAATAGTTCTGTGTCAAGTCAATCTTCGATGATTAAATTATCAGAGGGATAAATTGGAAGGAATGAAGTCAATACGAAGCTATAAATTTATAAAATTATTTGAACGATTTAAGTTTTGAACTCCATAAAACCCCCAAAATGCAATTTGCCAAATAGCATTGCCTTGGAGAGTGTTCCAAATAAATTCAATTAATTTATGTTAAAATTAAATAATAAACATACTCATAAGGTAAATATAGTTTAATTTATAAAGAATTCTAAGAATAAAAATATTAGAGCTGCAACTACAGGTCAAAGTGGCAGGGGTATTATTCTATAATGGAGAGAAAATGACAAGAATTGAAAGGTAGAAAGCTACAGTTTAGTAGCGAGGTAAGTAATTTCTTTTATTTTCAGTGATTGGATCTGCTGTATCATCCTCCGCTAACGATGAACCAAATAGACAGTCACTAGTGCAAACGTGACCTAGTGTGCACTTTCATGGTATTATTATTGTATCAATTATTTCTGTTAGTTGTAGATTATTTTATAGTTTTGTGTAGGTTATTTTCGTATAGAGAGATTTGACTTTTCTTAGAAAGCAAAAGCACTTCTTCCATATATTGTCTCAAAGGGAGTAAGGGACTCGTTTATTTACCGACTCTGTGTATGAAGCCGACTGTCAATAGAAAACAGCCACGTCGTCATTTATTCGTAGTCAAGCTTCATATACGGAGCCCAATCCGACTCAATGGAAATCATTATCAAAATGAAGTAAATTATTGTGGGTCTCTAAGTAAAAATTTTTAAGAATCTTTTGGTTAGGGTTCTTCTCTCTCTTCTTCTTTCTCCTCCTCTTTTTCCACACTACAGATGTACTTGAAGGTTGCTTTGTTTGATAAGATATCAAGTTCTTTTCCTATAGAAAAATAATGATTTATATATATATATATATATATTTTTGCCTTTTTGAAGGATATTTTTATGTTTTCTATTTACCGTTTAGCACAAAAATTTTGAAGAGAAAGGAAAGGTAACAAAATCACTGTTGAGTTTCCAATTAAGGGTAATTTAGGAAATACATTACCTTATTTTTTGAAATTACACTTTATACCATAATTTCATTTAATAGTAACACACAACTCTCTTATTGAAAAAAAGAAAAAAATTATTTATCTAGAAGAAATCATTATTATTATTATTATTACTACTACTACTACTACTACTACTACTACTACTACTACTACTACTACTACTACTATAAAAAGACTGTAATGGAGGAGAATTAAACCCTTAATTAAAAAGTTTAAGTGCTAACTAAAATGTTATTATATCACATGGGTCTTGGCTAAATAAACATTGTTTATGATTAAAAAATCACACATCATATATTTTATTTTGTGATACTTTACACACCAATTAAAAATATATAAATAAAATTTATTTTTTCGATTTCAGTTTTACAATAATCCGGGGGAAAATATAAATCCGTCCTTAACCTTCGCGAAATAAGTTTTACTCAATAAATAAGAAAAATCTAGTCAAATGATACACATCATTTGATCCTACCCTCCAACTTAATTTTCCCCTCCTTTTGTTTATTGTGTTTTCATCAAGGGGGGAAAAATTCAGGGTAGAAGTTTTTTGTTATATAGTCATAAGAGAATTATTTGCTATAAAAAACGCAAATAATTGCAATAGCGATGATTATGAGGACAACTCCTTGTTTTTAATTTATTTATAATATTTCACTTATCAAATATGTTTAATTTTGAGACAAATATTGGAGAATATAAGCAAGAAAGAAAAAAATTTTGATAAAACAATTATTAATATTTTGAACATTAATAAAATGGTATGTAAAGTGTTTACATAATATAATATATGATATGTGATTAGCTAATCAGAGAAAGGTAAATTTCATTAGAATTAAGTAATTTTTAGTAATTTTATTTTTTTCAACAAAAGGTGTGTTTTGTTAATATTAAATGAAAAGCAAAGTGTAAATTGTAATTTCTTAAAATACGATATACAAATTATAATAAATATACTATAAACACAAGATGTATTTCATAAATTTCCCTTCCAAATAATGATTATTTACATCTACACAAGGGAAACAGAATACCGCAAAAGAAGACATCCAATGTCTACAAAATCAAATATATATAGAATCCAAACTAAACAGGGAGAAACGAAATCTGCATCATTGAGAATTTAGATGTACTCAAAACATGCATCAACTAGGAAACACAATAGTCCCGATCACCCGCTAGACGCACACGCAGCAGGAGATCATCGAGTTATCCAACTGTCAGAAACCCACATGTGTTTTTCTTCCCATCCCCTAAAAAATCTTCATCCATTTGAACAGGCACAATCTCAAGGGTTCTACTATCCAAATTACAGTTCGATCAGGTAAACTACCTTTAAGCACTACCAAGTGAGGGCATTTCTTTCCACAAGGTCACATAAAATAGCAATGTAAACTTTTTCCTACTAATACATTGCATATTCTGAGTTGTTAATCACCACTTGATAAATTAGAAATTTCCGCATCTTCAAACACTGTAATCTGCACCTGCATTAGCAAATATATCGACAAGAAAAATTAAACTCTTGCCTCCAAATATAGAAGAAATCATCTAAACTGTACAAGGGAAGCATCGGCATGTTTGGCTGATCTTAATTAGTTCATTTATAGGTCATAAGTAAATAAATTGCTGTGAAATAAGCTTTTTAGATTGGTTAAAGCTTCAACTAATTCAACATCGTGTTTGATAAAGCTCCTTGAGAAATGATTTTCTGAGAAGTGGAATGATGCCGAACGAACAGGAACTCACAAGTTCTCAACAGAACTCAAGATTATTCTTGAAAGTGTGTTTATATTCATAAATAAATATAAGACCAAGAATACAATGAATAAATCCTCATCCAAAGTATACCTAATCCTAGATTAAGAAGGAAAAGAGTACTAACAAGAAAACGAAAAGGAAAATTAATAAAAAGAACCAATCAAGATCCCAATAGAACAGTAACTAAAGCAATAACAAACACCCTATCTTTTGTTTCAAAAAAAAAAAAAAAATTGACAAACACCGTCTTTAACTAATTTCTTTTCCTTCTAGAAATAAACTAGCGATGTTTCATCATGGAACTCTTTGGAAGAATGTGTGGTTGAAAAATAGGGAAAGATTATAACAAAACGTGGAAAATGATTTTTTACAAAGATATATGATTAAATTTGAAAAAGTTTGACTGGTTGACGAGCCTATTAGCAAAATTTTTAATTTCAGTACAACAAGCCATTATTTAATCCGAACAAAAATTTATTTCCAGAATAAGAAATCTTTTCCCTTAACAAGTAGCAGAACATATTAAACATATTTGGAAACAATAAGTTACTATATAAGTAACTTTACTTTCTTTAGGCCTTAGCCAAACATGCTTTAAATGCTTGCCAGAAAGCTACATCGTGAAGGCAATTGTTGTCAATTTGGGGTCAATAAAAACTCATGAAATACCTCATTATCAGACATCAAGACGCTTCAGTCTCGCTTATTACAAATGCTTGTATGAGACTTTGTGCTGCAGTGGTCTGCTCAGGTGTTCCTGATATTATGATGACTGTCTCCGTCGCTCCGGGTTTGGCATCAGTTATCGTCACTTTTGCATCAGAAATCTGAAACAGAAAATTTACATAAAAATTAATTAATTTGCTTTACACCAAGAAAAAGTCCAGTAGATGAAATATTCAAGTTTGAAAAGCAAGAACAGCAAACTTAACATAATTTAATCACTTTAACATTACATTGAAATTTTCCTAAAACTATACACTCCCTTAAAACTAAAATATTAATGAATTCATATAATCCCCAAGGAAAAGCAAAGAGCGCCATTGTATATTCGAGCACATAAAGCTCGGATCAGTAAAACCCTTCCTGTGGAAAAGTTTGCATCCACTATGAATACCACCCAAAAGATGCCCAACATCAAGGCACGCTACAAAACTTAAAAGCTAAGTGAATATACTGAAATACTGCAGATAAACCTATAAAGACTTAATGTATTGAACTGGCTTTAAGTTTCATCCAGGTGCTTCTGACGAAGAAGGGCTAGAAAGCTTTTAAAAATAGGCAATGGAAAATTATACAAGGGGTTAACATACTTCCCACGTCCCAGATTTGGAAAGGATAAAATAATTGCTTAAACATGAGTACGAACAATCAAGCCAAGAAAAATCAAAATATCAGTGTTTAGAAACCCGGATCAGGCGGTTCTAGCGAAAAACTAGACCGGTTCACACAGAACAATTGCAGGAAAACTAGCACATGAATGGGAAAAACGTGGAAAACCTGGTAAAAACTGGCAAAACCCCATGAAAAAAAGGAAAACCTGGAGAAATTAAAAAAAAAAAAAATATATTTTCCCCATATTCTTTTGAGTGTGAAAATTTAGAATATAATTTATGTTTAAGGTAAAAGTTAAATTTTATTATTTCTTTAATTAAAACCGGTACGACCGCTAACCTTTTGACCTTTGACTCACTGCCTTTTCTGGTTCAAGGTTCTCTTATCTACGCCACAATGAATAGATACTGTTTCGGAAGAAAAATGTCCATTTCCAAAAAAGAGAGGAGTCACTTTAAGATTCCACAACTTATACCTCACGAATTTGTCTGAGACATTCACCATCCTCTCCATAAATAGCAGGAACAGCAGAACAAGGAACGACAACTTCCACAGTTGTGCTGGTGATAATAGCTGGATGACTTCCTCTACATTGTTCAAGTAAATATACAATTCAAAAACAATAGAAACTAAAACTAATGATAGTTCAAAAAATTCAGAATGAACAAACCCTCCAAAGCCACCATGTCTTCTTTGAGGAGCTCCTGGATAGTCCGAGAAGCCCATTGGGCCAGTGTCTTCAATGACCCCCTGTGCAGCAATTTGTAAAACATGAAATGCTGTCTCTCACTAATGAACATTGGCATTGGATAGTACTCCCCCCGTCCCAAAAAGATATTCCCCTATTCCTTTTTTATCTTTCCCAAATTATATTTCCCTTTCCTTATCTAACTTTTTAGTTTTCTAAACTACGCCTATTTATTGTGCATGGTAATCAACAATAAAGAATATCTAAAGTGAACTATTAAAGAAACCAAAGGGCATATTAGGAAATACATTCTTAAATTGTATATTTCCAACAATATTAATGAAGTTTTCTTAATCAATGTGAAAATTGAAAGGGGGATATCTTTGTGGAAAGGAGGGAGTAATTTTATTTTACCGACAGGTTGGCAGCGTTAAATAAATTCCGCCAGCACTAGATATACATATCCATATGTTGAAAAGCGACTAAAATTTTAAAAGATTCATTTCAAATAAGAAAATTTACCCCCCCCCCCCCAAAAAAAAAAAAAAACCTTCTCTTCATGGCGTATTTACAACTCATGTATTTTATTTTAACATTTACATTGTCCATGTTGTATCTTATTTAATGAAAACATAAAATACCTTTGGCCTATAAAATATAGAAAAAAAATTATAAAAAATTCTACCATATAAACTGAAGACACCAAATACCCTTTATTGAATGTAACATTTTAGTACCAATTGTTTAATATTTTGTTAAATATTAACTACTAGAATCTCATAAAATTTTCTTAAATGCTTCTTTTTTTCCTTTGGAAAATGATCATTTTTAAGCTCTAAAATTTATTATATTAATTTTTCATTTTATTAAACATACAACAATTGAAATAATTTCATAAAATGAGGGGAAATTTATTTTTTTTTTCAATTTCAGTTTTTTGCATGTCGTAAGAAAAATTTCCCGGGGGGGGGGGGGCTGAATTGGTTCTTAACCTTCAGTTGATAATTTTTATTCAATAAATAAGAAAAATCAAATTAGATTCTACACAAAACGTGTGCCAATTTGCAATAATTTTCTTTTATTTTTTTCTATGCGTGTTTTTATTTTTGTTGCTATTTGTATCTATTCTTTAACAAGAAGACTTCAAGAATCCACCCAAAAAAAAGGGAAAAAAAAAGGAAAGAAAAAAGGAAAAAAGAAAACTTCAAGAATCAAAGTAGTAAAATTATTTGTTCTAAAAGATGCATATTATTGCAAATAAATATAACAATAAAAATGCACTTTTTAATGTAATTATAATATTTCATTAATTAGATATAGCAAATTTTGAAAAGATATTACAGATCATAAGGAAAAATTTTTTTAATTAATAATTGATAATGAATATTTGAAAGAATAATGAAATGGTATGTGAAGTGTTACATAACATAAAATATAGGGTGTGATTTGTTAGTCACAAATAAGAGTGAATTTGTCTGAACATGTAATATTTTTAGCTGTTTCAATTGTTTTTAGTAAAAGATGTGTCTGGTTAATATTAAATCAAATGCAATGTGTAAATTGCAATTGTAAATACACCCTCAACAGAGGATCTATTTTGTAAAGTTCCCTTCAAATAATCCTTAATGAATGGGCACCACGCATTTTCGTAAGAAAGCCAGGAAGGGAAGTCAACAAATGGTTATGGTAAGCACTATGGTGTAATATATGTGCAACTTAGCAATATGTTATGAAATAGAAGCAGGTAGATACCCGAGGTCCCCAAGGTGCTGCTGATGGTATTCTTTCAGAAACATGAGGAGGCGGGCCTGGTCTATGAAATTCATGTGAAAATGGAGGGCGATCATTGTGTGGGTGGAAGCCACTATGCGGTGGTAGGCCACCAGGAGCATCAAATTTGTGAAAAGAACGACCTAGAGAGAACATTCCTGACGGTGAAAGCTCCCTCCTTCCCATGTATGAAGGGAACTGAGGCATTTGGTCGATAAAGCCTGGATTAGGAGGATGAAGCATAGAAGGAAATGCATCACGGAAATAATGATCTCGTAGTCTTGCAGTTATCTGCAAGAGAGCCTCTTCAAGAGTTGCGTATTCTCCATTTATCTACAAATGCAAATAACAAAAACAAGAAGAAAAGAAAAGGTCAATGATGAGTCGAGTGATTCCCTTAATTTTATCTTAAACCCCACTGAAACAGGGGAAAAGAGATAAATAAATTACACAAGTAAAAGGCTATAAAGAAACTGTAAAAATAACACGACATCCTAAACGCAACCACACCTGAACTACTTCTTCATTTTCTGAGGCACCCTTTGGGACCTTATCTTTCCCAAGGATACGGATATAAGCTCCTGTAGACTTCCTCATTTCAGCAATAATAGAACCACCTTTGCCAAGCAGACATCCAATTTGGTTAGAAGAAACTAGTAGTTTAGCCGTCAAGGTCTTCTCATTGCTTTCTGGTGCAGCTCTAAATATTCTCGACTGTACACGAAGTACTGCATCTTGCGGGGCAGATATTCTTTCATCTGGATACTGTACTATTGAAATGGAACTTTTACACATTTTTGCATATATCAATAACTAAGAGCAAAAGAAAAGGAAAGGCATTAAAACAAGAAAACTAGAGACTTAAAAACCATACCGCTTGGCCAGATATGATAATTATACGATCCTCTGAATCAGCTACACCATCCAGAACTTTGATCTCACAGCCAGTTTCATGTTGAAGTGCCTTGACAATAGCTCCTCCCTTTCCAATTATCCCACCCACCTTCTCATCAGGACACAACAACCGGAAGGTGAGCATATCTGGAGAAGGATTCATCCTGCCAGGAAAATTGGCTTCATCACCACGAAATCCAGAAGGATGTGGAGGCCCGTGTCCATGAAGAGGACGTTTTGCATGTAGGGAAGTATCCTGTCTAGAAGGACCAAAGGAAGAAGATGAGGGCACCCTGGGATTTGAAGACTCCTGATCATGAATATGATGCTCGAGAAGTTGCCGGGAAACTGATTGAAGAGCTTTCCTAACAGCATCAACTCCTCCAGAAATCTGCCATAAAATTGTTCAAAGTAATTCATAAACCAATCGTAATTTCCTGAACATATAGCAAAGAAAGCAGGAAAACAACAAAAATTGCTATGTCCAATAGTTAAAAATCTAAGTCCTAGATTTTTAAAGTACAGAGACTAAATGGACACTAGTTACCACACATGGACAACCACCACAACCACACAGTACAGGTTCAGCTGTGCTACAATGACCCGGATTCTTTTTGACTTATAAATTAGCCAGTCAACTTATAGGAAGTGCAAACAGACATATGAAATAAACAAAGCAAAAAGTACAAAAGAGAGACTAATCTCCTCCCGATGTTTTATAAATCTACCATAACATCAAAAATCATTTGCCCCATAGTGTTTGAAGGTCTCTGTCTGCACCTAGCTCTAATTATATTCTTCGAAAATATTACCCATGAACAAAAATCTAGAAGATCGTGTGGACAAAAAGAGAAGTTCAAAAATAAAAGAGCAGATAGTTATTACGGATGCCAAAGTATAATCTGAAGTAACTTTTGACAATCTTGATAATAAATACAGCAGACACATAGTAAAGCTAACTTGCACTGCAGACGATACCATAAGATATAGTGTGCAGATTTCAGCCACATGCTAAAATGCCAAATAAAAATATATGACCAAATACCTGAACCAGCTCATCTGTAGGAGATGCACAAGAAGGAAGTTTGTCCCGAGGTAGGATTCGAATCTGCGCTCCACTTTCAGAAGACATTTGTTTTATTACACTACCAGCTTTTCCTAATAGACAACCTACTTGGCTCGAGAACACAAGTAACCTCACAACAGATGAGCTAGCCTTATTACCTCCTTCATCCCCTCCATCCACCTCGGACTCTCCATCGATGATCCTTTCAAAAACAAGCAACAGAGCTTTGTGAAGAGATGAAATTACATTTTCTGAAAGGGAATCCTCAATTGGAACAGACTGTTTTTCTTCCTCGTTTTCTCCATGCTCAACTGATTCATCACCCTTTTCATTGGTGTTAGTCTCCTCACCACCTGCCTTACTGTGTCCGCTGCCAACTTCATTTTCCTTATCTGATCCTACAATAACAATGACTCTTTCATCACATCCAGGTATACTTTCATCAATCTGGACCTTGGCTCCCGTTTCCTGACGTATTTGAGATATAGTGGTGCCACCTTTTCCAATTACAGCACCAATCTTGGAAGCTGGACAGAGTAACCTTACGATATTGCTAGCAGGAAATCCTCTCGATGCTGAATTGTCAGCACCAAAAGCTGCTGATTTTTGCGATTTTCCTCTACCATTTAACTCCTTAGGATTTCGCTCATGGGGTCTCTTTGAAGGCGTCAGTTGAACTGACATGTCTACAGTAATCAAACCGACAGAATGCGAGTTTCTGCACATTTTGACTGCAAGGTATTAACAAATAAACGACCACAAACCACATATAGCAATGCAAAGTTCAACCTAACAGAGCGTAAAATCATATTTACAATTCAATGCAGCCACCATGCTACAATAAGTGGAATATAAAGTTTGAATGCTTACTTTCATGGAACACTATTAAGGTGGAAAGCTTAGTATTCATGGAAGCAAAAGAAATATGCGTACGACTGAAGTAAGTTAAGAATTATAGGTAAAAACCCAAAAGCCCAATGAGGCACTAGTAAATATATTATCGAACAGAAAACTAAAGGTTTTAGAGGATAGGGGAGGACAATCATGTATTACTATGATCTAATTTAGAGTGGCATTAACACATCCCTCTTACAAGTTCAAGATGAGAACCAGTTTTTGTAGAAGAAGAGGATGTTTGATTTAGAGCTTGTTCTTTAGAGCTTTATCAAAACAAAAAATTTATCAGATAACTAACAACCACATATTCTCTACAAAAAACAAAATTTCATAGTTCCCAATTATCTTTCTTTGCATTACCACCACACATTCTCCTATAAATTCAAAACTCTTTACCATAAGGTTCCCAAGACCAAGCTCTTAGATTTTTGAGGTCTGATACTGGGAAAATGTATGGTTGAAGTTAAAGGAAAAATTAGGAGAAATTACGAATCTACATGTACGATTATTTTAATAGAGATAAATGTGTGGTTGACAATGAGTTTGAGGGAGAGTTGACTTTGAAAAATCCAAATCAAACAGGCATTAAATAAAGAGTTGAGAATCCACATATTATCAATCGTTTTGAAGTCTCTTAAGTGAATCAGCTGAAAATGGAAAGAACTATGGAAGGCCTCAAAAAGCGTTTAGTGCGAGAACCATAAAGTACTGGTGTTATTTGAAAATGAAATTCCTCAGGTGCAGAATTTACAGTTACATGATAAATTGTATTGCTAACATATCCATCTAGACGGTACAAGTACACAAAAGAATCTTTTCAAATATCGATTTGTTCTAGAACAAGGCTAATAGTATTTACACTCTGCTGCAGGATATAAGATTATCATAAATAATCTTCCAAGCTTATAATTTGAAAGACCATGTTTTGGCTCTTGTTTCACACTTGTCAAAACAAACGAGATTCCATTTCCTGAAACAGAACAAAAATGTACTTCTTACATATATATTCAATTTACCTCCGCAGAAGTATTTTCGAATATCAACCATTTCCTAAGTCTGACATTCCCTATAAAAAATTCTAGACGTTCCTATTGCATAATACAGTATTTTCTACCATCACAAAAAATCCAGAAAAGTTCATTCCCATAATTATTTTGAACGTTAATCAAAGGATGAAGCCACCTGCGGCCTAGTAAGAAAGTTACTTCCACTGGATTTTGGTACTGGGCAATTCACTGACTAAACTTTAGGGGCCGCGGGTTCTAAAAACACAGGAGCAAAACCATAAACAGCCACAATAAAAGTTCAAGAGAGATATCGTAAAAATCAGAAATTTCTTTACCCTGAAACTGACAATTACATCGATGAATATAAAACTTACCTTCCGAATTTGGTGATGAAGAGCAGAAAAAGATGAATTAACCAGTAAAAATCGCTACAACAAAAGAATTGATGCCAGGAGGGGATGAATGGACCCGTCCCCCTTTTCAAACTCCACACTGAATTGTCCCCTTTTTCTTAAAACCCTACCGTTTCCGGATTTGTCTCTCCTCCCTCCTGCTGCTTTACTGGGGTTAATTACAGCAAAGCTCTACAACATTTGGTTCAGTTGCATTTTTGTCCTTAACTCCCTCTTTTTGTGAATTTACAAAAACGCCCTCTCTTTATGCTGTATTAGTATTTACAGGCTTTTTTTTTCTTTTTTGATAAAACAGTATTTACAGCTTATATACTTTACTTTTAAAATTTACATTTTCCATATTGTATCTTTCTTATCTTTAATGGAAATAGAAAACACATTTGGCCTAAAAAAATAGAAGGAAAAAGAAACATTTTTGCGAATTCGACAGCTTGTTTCAATCAAGTTGATTATATGTGTGAAAGATTATTTATGCAATGATTTATTATGCAGGTGGTGATTATCAAAATAATATACAAGATGACTAGTGGCTTATTGAGTGCTTGTAAAATCATTCTACTTTTAAATAAAAATTAGTCAAATTAATCAAAACCACTCTTGTCATATGCAACTGATCAAATATCAAGTGGACTATCAAAACATCAAAAATTTTATTATGCATACAGGTAGATTGGTTATTATGCCTATCTGTATGTGTGGCACTAATCTAAATTGGGCTTCAAGGGTAGAAGTGAGGTGGATGTTATCTAGATTAATGCTACATCTACAGATAGGCATAATGACCAGTCAACATGTATGTATAAAAAAATTCCTAATCAAAACATGCAAGTGGATGAAGTGGATTATCATATCATCAAGAATGCAAGTGACCCAAAGCAGCAAGGATTCAAGTGATTATGCAAGTTCATTATCAAAGACAAATTGTAATTGTGATCTAACATTTTTTACGACCATTTTACCCAATTTATATATATTCATTAAAGATATTTCTTAATATTTCCTTTTATTTTCTTTAATTTTATAACACGTTATCAGCACGAGATTCTAACCAAGTGAGTACCAGGTTCTAGTCCAATAAGTGAAGAACCAAACAAGTTATTACATTCTCTTTATTGAAGATATACTTTCCTTTGTTACTTTACCATTATTTTACCACTTATAATACCCGCTTCTCAGTATACTATACATATATACTACGTATGTTTATATCGCCTATCAAATGGCTGGATTTATATGTTACTAGTATTCGCACCCGTTCGATACACGAATAGATATACCCAAAAAAGTTTAAAGATAAAAGCGAGACAATGATGAAAATTAGTTACACACATGACAAACCTTAAACGCCATAAATAATTATCACCTCACAAAATAGGATATCAAAAAAAAAAAAAAAAACGATCTCGTGAAAAATATGTCGAGTATAATAAATTAGACATTTAATAATAAATAATATTATATACATATTAAAATAGAATACAAATATGCACTAAGAATCAATCATCATACACTGAACTTCTTATTGAAAATAGTTTGTCATTTGTATCTGTCCAAAGCATGTAATTTTATCTCAGTAGCTTGTAAAGGCAACAATAATTTAAATATACCATGGGAAGAGGCCTATGACAGCTGACGATGCAGCCGCCTTGGAGCGACCTAGGAAAAGGTAGCTGGCCATCTGGGAGCCCATGGCCAATCCTTCTGTCCTTTCTGCTACTTCTACGCCCAATGCTCCTCATGAAGAGCTACCTGCTAAAGGACCCATTGACATTCTGGGTGAAGATCTTTATCTTCCAATGGACCAAGCTAGTCGGGCTGAGATAGAGAAATTTATCGGCAAAAAGCCGAAGGCGCTGCTCAAATTCAACTTGTCCAGGAAGCCCTTTTCCCTCAGCATCCTGAGGATGCCAGGGCCCATCACAGATGCCATGAGTAGCATGGCGTGGGGCTGGTCCAGGAAGTAGGAAGGCTTCACGGCCAGCTCGACGATGGCTGAGCTTCTATAGGCGAAAGCAGTAATGCGAGCTCAATCGGGTATCTTGGATGAACACGTTATGGCTCGTGTGGGGCATTTTCTTGGGGAGAATAGGAAATTTTTTGGCCAGGTGACTGAGGCCAGCAAGGGCAAGGAGTTGGCAGAGTTGGCTCTTAGGGAGAAAGAACAGGAACTGCATGTAGCCAGGGGGAGTCAGCCAATCTGCGGACTAAGCTCGAGGCCTGGAAGAGGAAGTTCAAGGACTCGACGACCCAGATAGTGACAGAAAGGTCAAGCCGTGAGCATATTTTGAGAGAGGCTGAGAGAAGAGCTGCCGCTAGCCAGCTCGTTGGATACCAGGAGGCAATTGCTAAATATAAGGCCTCTGAGAAGTTCAAGAGTGCTAACACCGGCCTTTACTACGAGACGGTGAAGGAGATCTTTGGGGAGGTTATGAGGGAGCATCCTGAGTGTGACTTACCTTCCTCAAGGAGCAGGTCATCAAACTGAAAGAGGAGTGTGGCTTCGTGAGCTTTGACGATGAAGACGAGGAGGTTAAAATTGTATCAGAAGCTCCTGCCCCCGCTAAGTTGCCGGCCCCTACAAGAGAAGGCATGGAGATCCCTGATACTGGTAGAGAGCGTGCTGAAGATGCAGCTTCCATTGCAGGGGTTGAGGCTATTGCTCCAGCTGGAAGGACGTGGCCTCATCCTCTGAAGATCAAGTTTAGGAATTTTTGTAACCCAACTTCTTTTCCCTTTTGTAATCTTCGATGAATATAGTGAAGGTTTCTTCAAGTGTTAGCTCGTTCATATATTCATCAAAGTAACGTAAACTATGCCGTTCGTGTTTAATGGAGAACTGATCTCCGCTTATGCCCATTTGTCTCGGAACTCAAACATATCCTGTACCAAGTGTTAGGACGCTTTACTAAGAAACTCGTCCCGGTCCTAGGTCCCTCACACGTTGTCATAGTAGATCGAGCATTTCTCTGAGTGTGTCCCGTTGGACTGATAGCTTGCTTTGATCCTTCGAGCTAGAAGCCTTGGCAACCTATCCCCGAGTGTTGGATCGCTAAGCAAAGAGTTGGTCTAGACCTGGGTCGTGGTTCCTCTTATTGAGCGTAGACTACGAGCTTGCTCTAGTCGTGGTCAAGTGTTAGGTCGCTAGTTAGAAGCTTGTTCTAACTTAAATCGCAAACCTTTATACTTGAGCGCGGACTAAAAGCTTGTTCTAGTCGTTGACATGAATTGTTTGACTTGAGTGCATACTAAAAGCTTGTGTTAGTCATGGTCAAGTGTTAGGTCACTAGTTAGAAGCTTGTTCTAACGTAGATCGCAGACCTATATACTTGAGCACGGACTAAAAGCTTGTTCTAGTCGTTAAGCGCAAATTCTTCGACTTGAGCGCAGACTAAAAGCTTGTTCTAGGCATGGTCAAGTGTTAGGTCGCTAGTTAGAAGCTTGTTCTAACTTAGATCACAGACCTTTATACTTGAGCGTGGACTAAAAGCTTATTCCAGTCGTTAAGCGTGAATTCTTCGACTTGAGCGCAGACTAAAAGCATATTCTAGTCATGATCAAGTGTTAGGTCGCTGGTTAGAAGCTTGTTCTAACTTAGATCGCAGAACTTTATACTTAGCTGTTGCTGATTCGCCTTGTGTTCGCGTTAAGAGGGAGATGTTACATCAGAATAAACACTCCTCTTTCGAATTAACTATTGGGTCGCAAAATTATGGCTGACACACATAAGCGTATTAATTTTTTAGCCATGACCTGACAATTGGTATACAAAAAATTTGAGAAAGTATAAATGTAGAATTGGTACCTGGCTTTCACCCCTCTTTTTCTTTTTGTCTCCTATGCATGAGTTGTACTGTGCTTTTGACCTCCACAATTGGGAGGGCGGAATACTCCCCCTTCAAGGCATGGACGAAGAAATTAGTCAGGCCTTGCTATTGTGCCTCGCGTACTGACACTTGTGTGTGGAGTTTAAGAGTAGTGGATAATTCAACCCCTTGACTCCGGGGTTGATTGTGCGAACTTCTATCAAGGCAGTCATTTCTTTCACGTAATCCAGGTTGCATTCCCTTGGTGCTCGTTGGTCGCCTCACACTATAGCTGTTCCATAGCAAGTTTGGAATTTCATGACGTAGTAGTAAATGGAGGTCGCAGCTCTAAGCTGGTACAAAATTGGGCGACCAAGAATGGCGTTGTGGTTCGAAGGTACATCCACTATAATGAAGTCCACCATTATTCTTCTTTTACAGGGCTCGTCCCCTAGTTCGACAAGGAGTGTGATATGGCCCTTCACTTCCACATAGTCTCCAGTAAAACCTGGAGTCTGGTACCTATGGCCTTAGGCTCTTCAGGTCTATTTTCATTTACTGGAAAGTCTCTTAGTAAATGATGTTCACAGTGCTGCCATTATCCACCAAGGTCTTGTGAATTTTAACACCTGAGACCGGCATAGTGATGACTAGAGCATCCGCGTGAGGGTGTAATACGCCGTAAGCATCTTCGTTGTAGAAAGAGAACGAGCTAATTTGAGAGACGGGGGGTTGTGCCATGAGCAGGTGATAACAATTCACGACGCTCTTCCGATCTACGAGACCTTGCCTCTGTCTCTTAGAACCCTCCATGCCGTTATTTCTGCTGACAAGTACGTGGATTTCAGCTGGAGGTTGGTTCTGTGGAAGCTGGGCATTGAGTTCTGCATGGGGACGAGCTTGTCGGCCCTGCCTTTAGTGATTGGCCATGTATTCGCTCAGGTACCCCCATTCGATTAGCTTCTCGATCTCTTATTTGAGATGCCTGTATTTGTCCGTGTTGTGACCCACACTTCGATGATACTTACAGTATCTGGACAGGTCAGCATCCTTCAGCGGCTTTCTTAAGGGCCTTGGCTTGGGTAAAATTGGATTATTTTGCAAGATGTTAAAGATGTGTTCGACTAAAGCGTTGAGCTAGGTGAAGAGCTCGAACGAGCTGGAAGACTTCTCGCCACGTCGCAGGCCTTTTTTTGCCTTCTGATCATTCCTCTCATCCTTCAGTGGTTTTTTGGCTTGCGAAATACCCTCAATGGCCTCCTCGGCGCTGATGTACTTCTCAGCCTGCCTCAGAAGCTCCTTATAAGTGCTCGGGGGTTTTCGTACATGGCCCACCAAAAGCGGGTGTCTTTGTAAAGGCCTGATTTGATCGCGATCAGAAGCGACTCGTCTGCCACCTTTTCTATGGTCATGACCTGTTTATTGAAGCGGTCTAAATAGCTTTTGAGTGATTCTAATTTCTCTTGCTTGATGGTTCCCAACAGCTCCTTGGAGGTGGCCCTAGCCTTGAACCCAATAAACTGGGAAGCTAACTCGGAGGAAAGTTGTTCCCAACTGTGCACGGACCCTAAGGCTAAGTTGCCATACCAAGTATGAACGTTACCCTTCGAAGTGAGTGCAAAAGCTTTGCACATGATGGCTCCTGTGGCGTTCTGGAGCTCCATGTAGGACACGTATCGATGAAGGCAAGCGATTGGGTCTAATTCTCCGCAGCAAGTCTCTATCTGAGGGAGCTTCATTTTGAGCGGCATGATGGCTTCACAGACGAAGAGGTCGAAAGTGGACGGCCTTCCCCACAGGTCGTCTGCTACCTTCCCTTTGGATTGTTTCTGCTTAAGGTGGCTCAGCTATTTCCTTAACTCATCCAGCTCATGGATCTGCTGAGGGGTGGTCATTGGCCTCATAGTGTTTCTGGAGGCGAGCTGGACGCATGACTATCATGGTCCATAGGCATTGGACTTCTCCTCCTCTATCTACGTTCACTTGGTCGTATAGGTTTTGGCGACCTTGGAAGTCTGGGACCTTGCTGAGGGCGGGGCCCTAGCCTGGTAAACATGTTGCTTCCGGCTATATTTCTAGTAGGAGGTGGTACAGCTTTCGCGTGGGGGACTGGTTGACCAAAGTTTTGGGTCGGAGTGAAACTTAGTCTCCTTCTGACATATTCCCTATGAGGGTTAGCTGTCACCGGAGACCTTTCGATGTCTTCGGCATGCCAAGAAGAGTTGCACAAGAGGAGAATCCTATCGTGCGCTATTGGGAAGTTGGCGGGTTATGTTGTTGCAACTGCTGAACTTATTCGGTGAGGGCCTCTACCTGTTGCCAGAGAGCTTCTGTCTCAATTGTAGCTGCTGGTTGTGAGGGCCGGCACTGGCAGTGGCTCAGTTTTTTCTGCCCAAGAGACAGTCCGAAGTCACTAGTTCTTGTCTTTTGACTCTTGGAGTGTCTTCCACTCATTTCCTTTTACTAGGAGTTAGATTTCACTAGATGTTTACTTTACACAACTTTTTGTAGGTTCCCCATAGACAGCGCCAATTTGTTGATACCAAATTTAGCTTTTGACTCAACAAACAAGATTTATTTTCGCAGGAAATTTGTATTCGAATCGGTATAAGCAGTAAATGCAGAAAAGGCAAGGAATGTTTGTAGTGTTTGTAATAAATGGAAGACTATAAATGTGTGAAAGACAAGAAGAGTGAGGTTTGGTGTCGAACCCTTTCTTACTTCTGTTTGCCTCTATTTATAATGTACATTTGCTTGTTTTCATGGAAATAATAATTGGATGTATTTAATGCCGGACCAGCAAGGATGATGCAAGTGCCCAATTGGTAGGGATTAATCCTCCACTTTTTGACTAATGGTTGTTTAAGCCATGCATGGGCAAGTAACCACCGTTTCACATTTAATGCTGGCGTCCCATCAGCCGTAAGTGATAAGATTTCTCACATGGGTTTCCATGCTGCTACCCAGTTGGCTAGCTCGCTAGGTCGCGGTGCTATGTCGAGGCGTTACTAGCTCGCTGTCTTGGCACCCAGATGCCCTGGACCGTAGGAGTGCTGGGGTAGATGTCTGTCCGCAAGTCGCTGAATCAGGTCTCCGGGCCTTCTGGTCGTTAGGTCGCCAGGTCCTTGGGTTTGGTGAGGCGCTTAAGGCCTGTTTCCAAGACCCTATACCCGTTGACCTTTATTGACCTTTGACCCTCGCTGACTTTTACGACCTGGTGGCTACATAATCATTCAGAGAAAATCGGACTATATCCCTAATTCACAGTTAGAAACCCAATTTAAATTATGCTTGATCATAAATAAAACTAAATACCATGTATAAAGCTAAATATAGTATATATCTCTGAAATACACCATATATAAAACTAAATATATAAAACTAATATATTTGTGAATATGTGGTTTAAAAAAAATAAATAAATATAGTGTATCTCTCTAAAAAATACCACATATAAAACTAAGTGGGCTCAGCATCCTTATCCTTGTGAATCTTCTATAGTGTAGTGAACATCTTAAAAGACATGATTTTGGGGAAGAAGTGTATATAATCAAAATATTAGGTACTGGATATTGAATTTCTTTATCCAGATAATAAAGCAAGACAATTATCAATGCTTATGAAAAACAACGAAAATTAGAAAAAGAAAAGATCTGCCAGCGAATTTATTCCACCATGAACAAAGGAGAATCAAAGTACTTGTTAGAAAAATAGGCATTTTGGACATAATTTTGAGTGGTGTCCGATTTTTAAATTTGAGATATGAATTCGGATTTGTGTTCTCCTTGTCAAGAGCATTGAAAACATATGCTTATTTGCCCAAAATGGTGGCTGGGTGAATGAGAAACTGAGTCTCAAAGTTTCTCATAAGAAATGCATTTAAATGTTGGGAGAACCTTGTCCCACTTTAGAAAGGTTGTAATCCAACGACTTGATTAAATATGTTTACATATTTGTAATATGTAAATTGTGTAGCTGAGAGACTCTTTCTTGCGCGCACGCCCGCAGGGGGTGCAAATCACGGATAAAAAATACACTTCGGACCGTTGAACTTGTGTGCGAGCACAACCTATGTACACGAATGCCAGACCGGAAGTGGGCGCCCAGTCTGACCGAGGTTTGCTAAAATAAGCTATGGAATTTTAACATTTAAACCATGTGTTGGAATGTAAAGAGTTGTGACTGTTGATGTTCCTATCATTCAAACTCCAATGAATATTCACATTTAATTTTTGGCTTTTGACATGCCTTATTTTGCCTATATAAGGACAAATTTCTATCCTTTTGGGATACGACTTCTCCTTTACATTTTCTTACTGTAAACCTCTTTATCGTGATATTTTTCAGGCACGTTTCATTTCACCTAGGTAGGAATTTTGTTGGTCTATTCCACTGTTGTTTCCTCCAGGTCTCGACCATTGTATCCTGCGAAACAGACGTCCAGTCTGTTGGGGACGAATCTGTTTTAAGGACACTGTATCAAATATAGGCCTCGATTTTTGGTTACTTTCTATTTTCTACAGAGGCTTCTGTTTATGATAGTGGTCTCCGTTTACATTCTATTTACATTCTATTTCTGATAGTGGTCTCTGTTTACATTCTGTTTCTAACAGTGGTCTCTATTTGCGTTGTGTTTACCTTCTGTTCACCTGCACTGCAATTTTTGTAACAGTTCTATCAATAGCCTATGCATTTATCATATCTTCTGAAGTTTCATCTATGTTCCAATATATCCATTTTCCTAGGATGTATGCAACATTCAGTTCAGTTAAAAAGACGGCATGAAGGTCAAAGTTACAGCCTTTCTTAGTAAAAACAGTTTACCAGAACATTAACTTTTTTATTCGAAGTAACCAATTTCTCTATTTGCAAAGAATAACCAATTATCTAAATGCATCTAGATCATCATTACCCATAAATCAATTCAAAAATGGATTCGACAAAATATTGGCCAATAAAATTCTCTTAACAATCACGTCTAAGCTAAAATGGGTTTTCTTAGCAACATCCTGGGTAAGCCATATTTTCCCCCAACAAAAGATTCATAATTCATGTCTAATCGCAAGATTATCAATTTTAATTGTTGAAATTCCACACTGAACTGTAAAAAAAAAAAAAAAAAGGGTATCTACAACATCATACATATGGTGACGACTAGGTCTGCTTGAGAGTTGGGCTCAGCTACTGCTGGATCTTCTGTTGTAGCCTGGGGCGGTGGCGATGGGGTCTGCTTGAGAGACGGACTCTGCTGTCGCCGAATCTTCTGTTGTCACCCCAAGGGCGGCGGCAACGGGGTTTGCTTGAGTGTTTCCAGCAGCTGTCACATGTTAGGTTTTCATGCAAGTAAGAATGAAGTGAAAATCTCTTCAGAAGCTAATTCACAGAAACATGACAGTTGTCTTGAAAGGAGAAATTACAAAAAACACGCTTTATTAAAACAAATTTAACTCAGGCTGATGTCATAATGACATTAGTAGTCATAAGTAGGAAATCAAGGTCTAGACTACCTTTGATTTATATTATATAATAGATTTCATAGTGTAAACAGTAGATTTGATGTATAAAATAAATAAATAACTGACCTCATTTAAATTATTGAACACTTTTTTGTAAACAACATTGAGGGTACACTTGCTCGTCTGCCCCTCCTTGTCATATACTTGCTCAAAACATAACTCCTGATGCAACAACATAAAATTGTTCATCTGTGAAAATAGGTCTTCTCAAATATGGTAGATAAAGATTGGCCCTATCTCTTATTAATGGTCATTGCATAAGAAAACCATCAAGGTAAATTGTCGTCTATGTAATCTAAAAGGTAAATTGAGATCAGTAGGTCTCAAACTCATTCGAGCTATAAAATGCCGTTCTCCAGAATGAGCTCTTGACTAAATTTTCACCTCAATGATACGGGAGCCAAGCTTTGTTATTAAAAGTCATGTGCCATTGCACAAGCCAATTGATTGATCCAAATTCAGTAATAATATTACGGGAATACCAACTTTCAACATCAAATGATAATTACGCAATCCAGAACACCTAATGCTATTGAGAAACTCAATTGTGTGAAGTTTATCGAACTGATTACTTGATAAGTCTGATGTATACACCGAATCAGAACTCAAATATGACCTAGCATTAGGACTGTTCTGCGAAACCATATGTTCATTGACCAAATCCACATCATCTAATGTTAGAGCAAGAATGGCTCTACCTTGCAAGTATGATGGATCTTCTCCATGTAGTAAGAAATCAGGATAGGTGGCATTTACCAAAGATTCAACTGCGTTGCCAGAATTATGTACCAATAAATCATCGGGTATTTCAACAGTTGCATAACCCTCATTTGACTCTCCAATTGTCCCATCTCCGATGCTCATAATCCATTTTGTAAATTCTTTTAATTGATGCATTTCATTGTTATCACCAATATTTTGAGATCTCATGTTCTTCATCACTCGACAAAAGTTCCACAACTTTGAAGAGTTTATTGAAGCATTGACAATATCTTGGCTGGTGCCCTTAGGTATCACAGGCAAAATTTGGTGGAAATACCCTCCAAACACGATTGGTTTACCACCAAATGGCCGATCTTTATTTATTAGATCCTGAACCCGCAAGATATCACGTAATATTCTATCCAAAGCCTCAAAACAGAATCCATACATCATTGGTGCTTCATCCCAAATGATAAGCCTTGTCTTCAGAATTAACTTTGCCAATAGGCTATTCGATTTTATGTTGCACGTCGATTCTTTAGTTGTAGCAAGTGGAATTGCAAATCTGGAATAAGTCGTTCTACCTCCAGGAAGAAATAGAGAAGCTATTTCATTAGATGCAACTTTGAGAACAATTTCATCCTTTGACTCCATTAGTTTCACCCTTTTACTAAAGAGAAGCTGATAAAGTTTTCCACACAAATGTTTTGGACGTGCCTCCATATCCATACAGAAAGAACACACCACCCTGATTAGCATCAACACACTGCATTATGGTATCATACACATTGTGCTGTTTATCTATTAAAATTATTGATCAAATGGTTGTGTTCCTCAGCCAAAGCAACCCGGTCATAGCGCAGTTCGTCATGGACCAAACTATTATCAGTATCTTAGAAATAACTAATGTCAAGAAATGGCATTGAAGGATAATCGATTAGGCTCTTTTTTCTTTTTCGCAACAATTTTTCTATTTCAGCCAGAGCATAATTTTTTTATCTATTCCTGAGTTAATTGAAGACCTAAGATGACAAAAATTAATTGTATGAATAAAATTTAGGAGAGAAAGTAAAATGATAAACATTTTAAATTTTAGAAGATAAAATTAAAAATAAAACTTAAATAATTATACCAAATATACTTGGATTATGTAATGAATTTTGATGACTATAAAGTATATCATCTAGCAGGAATTCCCAATATTTTCCCAAACATATTCTCGTCTTGCTAAGCAATCAGTCTGTAATAGAATTGTGAACTGCCTTCTAAGTTAATGGGCGGATCTCCAATGACTTGCTTTGATAATCCTATCAACATACTCTTTGTTATCTTCTAATAGACCACGGGCATAGCAAGCATCCCTAAAAGTAGCATACAATAACTACGAATGTCCTCAAAGAATATCTTTCACCAGCTCCAGGATGTACCAAAAAAAAAAAAATTCGACCGACTGACATATTTTGTTTCCGAGGTGTCCACTCTTCAGATTTTAGCTGCCAAATGAATTTTGAGGAGAATTAAGCATAAGTCAACTCTATCACCTCTGGATATCTCTAATTGTCTTTCATCCATGCTATAGATTTGCTTTCATGCACCGGGGGGGGGCGATCAACCACATTTTGAATTGAATCACTCTCAATACATTACGTTTTGCTCATCATGAAGGTAAAAGCTCAATTGCTCAACTTGTGGTGTGGACATTAAATTTTTTAAATTAAAAAGACAAATTAATTAAATTACTCAAATCAATTGGGCCGGCTTAATTTTATTAATCCAGTTAAGTTCTAAACAAAATAGCCAAGTCTTGTAAGAGCCCATCTAATGATTAAGGGCCCATTCTGTTTAAAAGCCCACTCTAAAGCGTATTAGACTTTTCTAAAGGTCTACAAATACCCTCATTCATTCATTTTAAAGGGGAGAAGAAAAAGAAAAAGCAAGGAAAATTCTCTAAAATTTCCGAAGTCCTACAAAACTACAAAAGAAAGTCTGGAAAGAAGAAAAGCCAGAAGCAGAAGTCAAGAAGAGGAATTAGAATCCGAAGTCTTCAAAGTTATTCATCTTTTTCAGATCGGAAGAGCACACGTCTTCAAGTCTACAACAAGAGATCAAAGTCTTCTCCACATCAAATCGAAGCTTCAACAAGTCTTCAAAGCTGGAATCGTCAATCAGAGGATTTGCAACCTAGCAGTGATAGGAGCGTCAATCCACGTCATTTTCTTAAAGTCTTGATTTATAACAATTTCTGTATTATTTATTTTAATACACGAAATTTGTTGTTACAAATTTCTTGGCATGCCCAGTGGGATATTCTTGCCTCTCATCTCTCGATTCCATCAAATCTATCAATTTCAACCATTAAGATTGCAATGGCAAGCGACAAGGGTAAGGAAATTGTGACTCCCTTAGAGGAGACACTTGCTGAAATCTTTCACTCAACATGTGCCCGGACAAGAATCGGAGAAACTTTATTGGTTTCACCATTGAGAAAATTCTCTAAAAAGGGTTCTAAGTCCATCAAAATCAAAAATAGGTTAGGATCAACGTCGACTAAATCTCAAGGCTCGGGAAAAGGCCCCGGTTCAGATTCCAGGTCAAGCAATGGATATGTTTCTAGGTCCACTCAGCCGAATTCACCGCAATGAAAATGGGGTGACTATAGTACTTCTGATGAATCCCTGGAGCCAGTGATGGTCACAGAAGTGAATCTAACTCCCAATGACCAACTGCAACAAATGGCCTTGGCCATTGAAAATTTGACTAAGTCTTTAGAAGAGAAGGACGCCCAAATTGCTGTATTTATGCAAAAGCTGGAGCTTCAGAACCCCGGTAAAGAAGTTAACCCGGAAAATCCAAGTTCCTCAAAGCCCACTTATCCAAAAATTCAAGAGCAGCAATAAAAACAAGATCAACATGATAGGGCCATTGTGCAAAAAGTTTTGCGCAATGCCATTAAAGTCTCCGTCGGCACTCTATCTGCCCAACAGCTTCAATACATAATTGCTGACACTATTCGAACCTAATAAGGAGGTTTACCACAATCTTCCATGGTATATGCAAAACCATATACATGTCAGATTGATGAAATGAGGATGCCACTCAGTTATCAACTACCGAAGTTCCAATACTTTGATAGGAAAAGCAATCCGGAGCAAGATGTTGTACATTTCATTGAAACATACAACATTGTCGGCACATACAATGATACCATGGTCAAGCAATTCGTCCACTCACTCAAATGTGTGGCATTCGATTGGTATACTGATCTCCCAGTAGGTTCTATTAACAGTTGGGATAAACTTGAGCGTGAATTCCTCGCGCGCTTTTATAGCATTAGGCGGACAGTCAATTTGCCAGAACTCGCAAGAACCAAGTAGAATAAGGACGAGCTAGTTGTGGAATACATAGAACGTTGGAGAAACCTTGTTCTAAATTGCAAAGAACGTAAAAGTGAGTCATCTTCTATTGAGATGTACGTTCAAGGCATGCATTGGGGGTCTTCCGATCTACAATCTTCAAGCAAATATGCCCCACTTGTTTGAAGAGTTGTCTACTTGGGCCCATGACCTTGAACTCTAGAATGCAAGGTATGGAAGCTATTTACCAAATGATCCACTTGAAAAGAAAGAGCCCAAGAAAAATGTAAGGAAAAATGGAAACTAGGTAAGCCTAAGGAATCCATGGCAATTTCAATTGTTCCTACACAGATCACTTTTAAGAAATCAAATTCCAATTCAAGCTCAAAGCTGAAGTTGGAGTATAAACCAGACTACAAATCAGGTAGGCTTCAGGGCCAACAGAAAAACCTTCTTACTCTAAAAGAGTTGGCAGAAAAGAAGTATCCATTTTCTGACTCTGAGGTTTTCGGAATCCTGGACCAACTCCTTGAACAAAAAGTAATCGAGCTCCCTACACCGAAGAGACCGGAAAAAGTTGAACATGTTGATAATCCTAAGTACTGTAGGTTCCATCGTATTGTCAGTTATCCGGTAGAAAAGTGTTTTGTATTAAAAGATCTTATTGTTCCTCTGGACAAGGAAAACATGATCAAACTCGAGACAGGTGAGAAATCAACTGCAAAATGCTCGATGGTATCCTTTGGATCATTTGATCCGATTCCAATATCTGAGGGTCAATCACACCTTCCTCTAACTTATGGTGCTGAAAAGTAGGCTAGTTTACCATTAGAGTTTGGGCCTCATCTTCCAAAAGGTGCTCGCCAAGTAGACCTCAAAGTCGACGGGGAAGTTGCAATTGTCCACATCTACCTAGAAATAGAAAGGCTAAGTCCCTATGTTCCAACTTTTTATAAAACTATGACTGATGACTTAGGCCTTTGGGACTCCGATTCCAAGTCAGAAGATGAAGTTTGTGATGGCTGGTCCACCTTCACAAGCAAAAAGGAGAAGTATCAAAAATTAAATAAGACAGTTAAAATGTCATATATGTCTCATTTTATAGGACCATTCCAAGGGATAGGAAGTTCTGATGTCCAATTAGTCGAAGAGACATCATCAGATGATAGTCAGGGGGCATGGACATCATAAAAAGACGGCATTGGAAGGCTCCAAATCATGCAAAGCTCAATATCAATAATGAAAAGCTAAAGATAAGAAGGAAGCTAAGGAACATCAGGAGAAAGAAATCTAAAGCTAAGCCGAAAGTAGCCGAAACACTACAAAAGGTTCCAAGCCCCATAACCTTAGGGGAATATTTTCCTAAAGGTTACTTTAACAGAGAATACTTCTCTTCCAATGTGATAAATATTGAGGGGGAAAGTAAATCTCATAACAATAAGGAGGGAGCTTCAAAGACGGCAAAGACTCTATCACTATGTAACAACATTACTTCCAACACAAGTGTGATAGAAATTCTACACCTTCCGTTTGATGATCGGTTACGGCATTAATTGACCTAGAAGAGTACCAAGGGAAGGTCTTCATGGCTACAACTCATCAGGATTGCACGGCCACTATCACTTTCAGCGATGATGACTTGCAAATAGGTTCTCGTCTACATAATAGGCCACTGTATGTTAGTGGTTATGTCTGAGATAGTAAACTCCATCGCATAATGATTGACTAAGGTTCTTCCATAAACATCATGCCAATCCATACTATGAAAAAGACTGAATTAAATGAGCGTGATTTGGCTGCAAGCAAAATCATGAAGAAGGAGCTATTGGGATGATCTGTTTAAGAATGCAGATAGGTGAACTGGTCTCATCAGTACTCTTTCATCTCGTTGATGCCTAAACATCATATGAATTACTACTTGATCGTGCTTGGTTACACGAGACCGGGATAGTGGCTTCCACATGGCTCCAATGCTTCAAGTGCTATCGAGATTGATAAGTCAAATGTGTAGCGGCAGAGACCAGACCATTTACTAAAGAGGAAGCATACTTTGCAGATGCTAGGTTTTATTTTGAAAATGAAGAGTTCTCGTTGTGCTATTCGCTTTTGGATTTGAAATCAAAGAAAATATAAGGTTTGGCCTTCAATTTCCTAAAGAGAAGCTAAAGGCATTTGAAGAGGAATCTTCTAGAAAGTCTTCTTGTGTCTTGCCAACAAATGCTAAGGCTTCAAAAAACGATCTGACTTTCCCTACAACTACATTACCAAGATACTTCTACCACATAAGCCGATCGAAAGTTCAAAAGCTGATACCACTGTGACAATGGTTCCAAATATCTGTAAGCTTACAGTTTCTAGTTTTTCACAAAGGAAAGCTTCGAGTTCAAAGGTAATTGAAAAGCCAAAGTAGATATTTACAGGACACGCTAATCCTCAAGCTCATAAGCAGCTGGAAAATGTTGGATTCAGAAAAGGAGAGCCTTGAAAACTAGGCAATCTTGATGCTATCCTCTCTAATGGACGTGCAACTTTAGATAAAAGATTTGGTTTAGGATATAGTCCTGATCCACTAAAACAAATTAAAATTAAGGAGAAGGCTTCTGCAAATCCTATCATGATCTAGATCTTTGAAGTTCCAGATAAAGAGAAGAAAGAAGAAAGATCTTCGGTTTTCGATCAGATTCAAAATAAAGATGTTAGATTCTCCGTTTTTGAGAGACTAAAAACTAAACCTTCTACTTCATCAAGGTCAAAATGTAATTCCCTTGTCTTCCAAAGGTTAGGTGATGGTTCTTCCAAGCTTGAGGACGCAAATGGTGATTCATCTGTTAAACCTAAGCATGCACAAAGACAATCTTCTTTTTCTAGACTTGGAGTCAAAACTTCTGATCAGAATTTGAAGCCTTAGCGGCAAAGAAGAAGATGCAGGATAAACTTGGGAACAGAGGAAGAGCCAAGGCCAGTCTATGTTAGTGCTCTTCTAAGTCCTGAAGAGGAGGCTGAATATTTCAATCTACTGCAAGAGTTCAAAAACTTCTTTGCGTGGTCCTACAAGGAAAGCTAGGATTGGATCCCAGGGTTGCGGTACATCATCTTTTAGTAAAACACGGCATCTGTCCAGTCAAATAGCCTCAAAGAAGATTCTGGCCAGAATTAATTCACGAATAGAGGTAGAGGTTGAGGTTAACAAGCTAATCGAAGCGGGATTCATCCGTGAAGTAAAATATCCGACATGGATCCCCAATATTGTTCCCCTCAGAAAGAAGAATGGCCAACTACGAATATGTGTCGACTTCCAAGACCTGAACCAAGCCCGTCCAAAAGAAGACTTCCCACTTCCGATTACAGAATTGATGGTGGATGCAACGACTGGATTTGAAACTTTATCCTTTATGGATGGATTCTCTAGATACGATCAAATCCGCATGAATCCAAAAGAAGAAGAGCTCACAGCATTTCAAACTCTTAAAGGTATATACTGTTACAAAGTCATTCCTTTTTGACTAAAAAATGCATGTACAACTTATCAAATGCATAAGTAGCAAAAAATTTTTGATGATATGATACACAAACACGTAGAATGTTATGTCGATGACTTGGTTGTCAAATCGAAACAGAAAGGTGATCACTTTAAAGACTTAAGGGTAGTATTTGAAACATTTCGATGATACCAATTGAAGATGAATCCTCTCAATTGCGCTTTTAGTGTTTCTTCTAGGCAATTCCTTGTTTTCATTATTCACCATCGAGGAATTGAGATCGGTCCATCAAATATTGATGCGATAGTCAATATGCCAGAACTAAGAAATTTACATGATGTAACGCCGTGCTTACTTTTCCTCATCACGTGAATTTATTTAATTTTAATATGTTGTCAAAATTTATTATTTTGATTATGTTTATCATTGTTAATGAAGTTTACTTTCTATGATTTTGCAGTGGAAGGACTTAGAAGCTGTAATGATCAATGTGTCTAAAATGAATCCTATTTATGTGCAATTGTGTTCCTGAGTATATATTTATGCACATTGTTTACTATGTATTTAATTCATATGTCATTTTAGGAGGGA
>CAVNYN010206326.1:0-14878 GCA_963692815.1 Nyctanthes arbor-tristis | reverse complement strand
GTGTGCTCTTCCGATCTCTGATAGACTGGCCTCAATCAGGGAGTCCTCGTTGGTAAGGTCTCTGACGTGGCGAGCCCCAGCTTGTATGCGGGTTGTGGCAAGCATGTTACAACCTGGATAATTTATAAATTTTTTTTACTAGCCCTTTACCCCTCTAACCCTTGTTTCTCTCAATTTTTTATGCATATTCTCTTCTCTTCTCCTTCTTGAACTCCTATTTAACTCTAGTTATGCATCTTTAACTTGAGAAAACATGACTCTTCATCAAGAATTTCTTCTATTAAGTTTTATCCCTCAAAGTGTTTTCAGATTACAAGAGATGGCAGAGGAATAATTTAGATATGAGCATAAAGACTTGATGGCTATGTTATCATGCCTACTCCAGCCACTGGCACCTGAACCATTCCTGCATAACACGTGATAGGACAAGTACAACATTGCTCTTGAATGTTAAACAGGTATTATCCTTCCTTTTCCTTTAACTTTACCTTACGTTGAGGGCAATGTAAATTTTTAAGTTTGGGGAGGGTGTCTATTATATTGATGACTGTATTTATTTTTATTTTAAATTTTCCGAATTACCTTAGTTATATAGTTAGGTTTCTCTTAACTTTTGTTGAAAAAAATTAATTGAATTCCAAAAAAAAAAAATTTAATTGAAAAAAAATCTAAAATTTTGAAAAGTTTTTACCCTTTCTTTTGCATTGGAAAGTTTTGCCTGGTGATTTAAATGCTATATCTTTAAACTTATGATTTTTATGATATGTAATGAGGCATTGCTACATGTGCTAATGTTTATAAAAAGAAATTGCTTATCTGTGTAAGGTATGTTTCGTATTGCACATAAGTCACCATTATCATCACTTTTGGTTGGTTCATGAGCTGAGTAGAATAGTATTGAATTGAGTTGAGAATTAGTATATCAGAGCTTTTATTTTCCCTATTTGTCCAAATCCATCTTAAACCCAAGATTGGGGGGTTGAACCTTGGATATGCTAGCAAGGTTAGTGTGGATTCCGTGCATGTTAAATAATTGTGTGGAGTGTTTTTGGCTCACCAACAGAAGCTAGGCAATGACCAGATGCTGGCACTCTCATCCCTATCAAAGTCTTGCATAGTTAAGTTGAATGAGAAAAAAAGAGAAAAGAATGAGAAAGAAGGAGAAAAAACCTTCGATGTGTCTTTACCACTCTTCAAAGCCTGTATGACTCGAGCAATTAAGTCCTTAGGGGTATCTTTAAACTTAGTGGCCTGGGTCAACTGAACCAGGAGTCATCGGCCCAAAGCTTGCTACAAAGGTCATATAAAAAGCCTAGTAGATAGATGGATTGCACAAAAGACATATGAGGCGAGTGAAATCAGAGAATGAAGGTGCCAAAAAAAAAAAAAAAAGAAGAAGAAGCAAGATGTTAGAGAGAAAGTGAGAAAGAAAGAAGGTTGAAAAAAAAAAGTGAAAAAAAAGGAAGAAAGTTATTTAATGGTAGGAAGTAAGTGCAAGACCACAATTCTAAATTTTAGGGATGTAGATTGTTAGTGGGTTTGACTGCCTAGTGGATGTTGGGAAGGTTGAGGCACTTAGAAATTAGGAGAATCTCCATTGATCAAGCTGGTGTTTTTATTGGTAAGACGTAACTGAACTTATGTGTGAGATGAGAAATAAAACCCTTTGAATACCCAAATAAGAAAAAAAACAAGGGGTGAGTGAAAAGGAATTAAATTTTGGGGGTTGTGTGCATTTCACGAGAGGGAAAGGATATATTTGACTACAGAGGATGGGAATGACCAAGTAGATGTTTGAGAGGATTGTGGTAGCATTAACTTTGAATCTTCTTTGGCCGAGCATCGGATAAGTTGTCTTTTAGTGCAATGCTTTGATACAGTTGTGAAGATTATAAGATAGAGGCATGGCGAGCATTTCAATGTATTATGTTTTCTTTGTGATTTCTTTTTTTTTTGTATTATGGTAGATGACTTGCTCGGGACGATCATGTGCTTAAGTTTATGGAAATTTGATGAATTATTTTTATATATTACTTTGGGCCTCTTACTTCAAACATATTTAGCATATGAGCGGGTTTCTACTTAATTTTTGTGTAAGTATGGTCATTGTAGGTAAAATATGAGTGAAGGCCATTGGAGAGTGTGCTCGAGCATTTTGAAGGTAAAATCACCAAAATTGAAGAGGTTTGGACTAATCTACACTTTTCGGAATGAAAGGAAGTCGTATATGAAGTGTTCGAAAAGTATGAGGACCAATTTTAACAATGTCGAGTAGTTTTGGACCATCATGAAAGGGGTGAAATCATTAAGGACCAAATTGGGAATAGATGAAAGTGTTGGATCAAGAAAACAAAGGTTATATCAAATGGTTGTCATCGGGTCGTACAATGCATGTTACAACCTGCGTACAAGGAAGATAAATTTAGTAGCTCATAGCCAGCCTATGCGATGCATGCGACAACCTCTGCACAGTCTACTCGAGAATGGACCTTCTTTCCATATTTTGCGAGTGGAGGCGTGAGAGATTAAAAGGGGGCACGAAAATAACATTGGGGAGATACAAGTGTGCTCTTCCGATCTTTTTGAAGGTTGGGGAAGCGAAGGAGCTTGGAAATTGAAGCTAGGGCTCTTGAGAAGAATAGAAGAAGGGAGTTCTTGTTTGGTACAAGCGTGTTCTTCCATATTTCTTCAACTTTTCCTTTCAAGGATCTGGTCATGTATTCAAACCCTCTGAATTCTTATGCCATGACTTTCGTTACTATGATTAACTAACTTTTCTTGTTGAGACAATCGATGAGGCAATATACATGTTTTAATTATGTTCATTCCGTTCATGACTCTAATGAGTGTTACGTGCTTATTTTCTATTGTGATCTTTATTTGCCCTTTTATGAGTCTGATCAACTTGTAATTGTGTTTGTGAATTCGTGAGGAGACTGAGAGGTAAATCACCAATTTAGCACTTCAATAGAAAACATGAATTGCATAGAAGATAGAGATATACTTTTATGGTTTGTGCAATCACAAAAATGTTTTCTTGTTAATTAATGTACTCAATTGGGTTGAAATTTGCATAGAGATATAGTGGGTTTACTTTGTTGGGTAGATTTAATTTTGCTCAATAGGGGTTATCAATTAAATTTGTAAAACTGATTATGAGTACAGGATGGTAAATTGTCATGAGTGGGATTCCATAATTGGAACACCTGTCTATCATGGATTCGTGAGTCTCAACGCGTTTATTCATATATTTTCTAGTCTATTAATTTGAGTTACTTTTTACATTTAAGCAGAAAAATTATTTTAATTTAAATTTCAGTTTAAACAACCTCTTTATTCTTTTAGAAACTTTTTAATTTCTTTATTCAATTAGTTTATTACTTGAATGGTATCATGCACTTGCGATTTTCTCCATCGATATTTTGATAAGGAATTGGAAACAAGTAAACATGAAAAATGCTACTTTACCTCCCAAAATGTACCACCTTAAATGCCACCCCACTCATATAGGGCACATCTCATTAATGACGTGAATCCCACCCCCTCCACGTGAGAAAAAAGCGGAAAAAACTTCAGTGCTCCAACCACTGAATTTTTGCCATTTGTATTATTGGTGGCCCATTTAAACAACCCAAACCCCTCACATCAACACCGTTAATATTCCTTTGAATTCCATTTACTTTTTTTTATATAGTTTCAACTTTAGTTTTTCATTTCACTTTTTTTTTTTTTTTCAATTTCATGTGTATGCCATTTGCCGACTAAAATATTTTCCTTTTTTGGTTTTAACTTCTGCTTTTCATTTCAAATTTTTTCCCCATTTCACGTGTCTTTAGTATCATCATTGACGGCTTATATGGAAGAAGAAGATAAAGACGATTCGTGGATGCAATTCATTATGGATGATGTTTGGTGTTCATCCAGTGCACCCTTTGTTGGTGAAGGGGTGTCTCAACTGGTATTCACAAACTGATGATAAACACTAAATTATTTGCGGGGTATTAATTAGTAACACAATAATTAACTTATATTAATTAATCAATTAACGCAAATGATGGTAACATGAAGATGCTTGTAAAAATTTTCAGTGCAATATGATGATTAATTATGGCGAGCACGTGAATCGGGGGGAAAAAAGATGAAATAAAAAACTAAAGTTAAAATCAAGAAAAGAAAATTTAATTGAGAAAAAAAACAAAAAAAGAAAATAGAATTCAAAGGAATGTTAACGGTGTTAATAGGAGGGGTGTGAGTTATTTAAGTGGATCACTAATAATACAAATGACAAAATTTCAATGGTAGGAGCACTGAAGTTTTTTCCGAGAAAAGGTAGTACTCAAGGTGTTACTTTGAGTGTTCGCACAGCATTACTCAGCAAGCATATGGAGTTTGTGATAATGATGAATGAAATTAAATTAAATAATAAAAAAAAGTGCTAGGAAATTCAAATATATAATCCCTTTATTTGTTTATTATGTCTACTTAAAAAGTTCAACTAGCAAATGAAGCCATAAGATATTAGTGGCTTACCATTTTCATCTGGATATATAAATTATAACTTTTTAAAAGTGAATCCTCAAACAATATAGCTCTACCGTAAAAGGAAATAGTCTTTTTATACAAAGTTAGCACAAGCTGAAAAAGATACCATACAACGTGATTTCTTTCTTTCTTTCTTTCGTTTGGTGACAAGCAAAATTCAAACTAAGGGTTAGTTTCACAAATTGTCCCCAGCCTTTATACTTTTTATCAGTTAGTTCCCCAACTTTTTTTAATGTTGTAGGCCTCCAATCTCTCATAAATTCACTTATAAGATTCTTTACAATATGTTTGCCCTTGCTTTTTAAATAAAAACAAAAAAAAAATTCTAAAAGAAGTAAAGATAACAAAATAAAAAAGAAAATAAAAATTTCTCTACCTACCTCATTTTTTACAATAGCGGGACGAACAAATAGTAAAATTGTGAGTCTCCTCTTTTACTATTAGAAATAACTATCGAAATTTGTCATTATGGTGAGTTGGAATGTGGGTGCGTAAACTATGTAGGTATGATGGAAAGAAATTATTTTCTTTTTCTTTTATTATTATTTTTAATTTTAAAAGGAAAAATAATAAAATAATAAATAATAAAAAAGAAAATATTTTCTTTCAATCCTACCTACATAGTTACCCACCGACATTCCTACTCGGTGTAAATGACAAATACGGTAGTCATTTCCAGTTGCAAAAGAGAATACTCAAAATTTTGCTTTTTCTTTTCTTTTTTACAAGAACACAATGTACACACACGACACAAAGACATCACACGCTATCTAACAAAATCATAATAATTTTGCTACTTGCTCATCTGACTAATGTCATAAAAGAAAGGAAAAAATAAGTGTTTTCCCAAAAAATAAAAAATAAATAATGCATGTATTTATTATTTTCGGCCATGTTAAAGATAGATAAATAATAAGTAGCTAACTCTATTTCCTTTTTATTTTATAATTTTTTCTATTTTTTAGAACTTTTTTTTTAGTTAAAAAGTAAAGGCAAAATTGTCATAGAGGATCTTATGAGTGAATTTATAAAAAGTTAGGGACCTACGGCATTGGAAAAAAGGTTGGAGACCTTGGTGATAGAAAGTTTAAAGCTTGGGGACCATTTGTAAAATTAACCTCAAAGAAAATGTTGTACAGATTAAAAAAGAAAAACAATTCCAATTCAAATATGTGTTCGAGGTGCAATTAATTTGGCAATCGAAGATCTGGCTTTCAACTAATAGCATAGTATAGGATTACGAGTGTCAACCATTGATAATGAAAAATCTAATCTGATTGGCGAAGACAATATTTATTTCATACATTTCCTTTATTTAGTAATATTTTACAAAGACACTAGGCCTATTCATTAATAATTTCATTGGTTAGTTGATTATTTGTGATTATAATAATTTATTAGAATTTTCTATTAGTAATCTATAGTTTCGTTAGATCACCGATAGCTAACACGTGAGATAAATGAGATCAAAGAGTTGGCTTAGTGCTTAAAGGTTCAACCCTTTATTGAGATTTCTTGAGTTTGAATTCCACGTGCCACTCTCCCTCCACTCCATTTATATTTAAAAAAAAAATTGAAATAAATTCTTTCACAAATTGGAAAAAAATATATATATAGCTAGTTAATTCCGTGCAATGCATGGGTAATAACTATTTATCTAATCATTGATTAAAATAAAATTCTCTTCCCTACAAGCACAAAAATTAACATGTGACGGTGTTCAACATCATTTGCTATTATTTTACTTCCCAATTTACTATTACCTTATTTTCTAACCTTTCAATTGGTATTTATTGCGAAAGAGTGATATTTTAGTTACCTTATTATGTAAGAATGAATAAAATAAGCTTCAAAAAAAAAAAAAGGAAAAAAAAGGAATAAATAATAATAATAATAATAATAGAATAATATAAGGAGAGAAAGAGCACAAAAAAAGGAAGAAATATTCTCTTCAAATTTGTAGTCCGCTGTAATCTCGGGAAAGGGCTTAGACCCAACAAAATTAAACAGGTGTCATCTCTTTAGTTAAGTCAACAAATAAACACTCCCCAGATTTCTTGGTTAAACAATGCAATTTTATATATTCCACGCCATTTTCGCCTTTGCTAAATCAACACTCAATTGTTTAATCTTCATTACTACGTACTGTCATCATATCATCTTCGTCTGTTAACTACCCAACATAACTAAAAATGTTTTTCTTTCACTAATACAAAATTGATTCCATACGGAGAGTTCTAATGTGGGTTTTAGTGTGAGTTTGATTTTGCTGAGTCATTAGGGAAAAACTAATTAAAGGAGACGCCAGAAAACAAAAAGATGAGATTTTTCTCATATTTCGACAGGATTTTCTTCCGCGACCCTTCTGCCTCTAAGCTTTTTGTTATTTGTTCTCTCAGGTTCTTAATTTTATCCTGCATTTATTTTTCTGTATTTATTACTTGAATTCTTGTCTATATGCATTAGTTTTTCTATGGAGCATCGGGTTATATAATATGGAGTCAATTACTAATCACAAATAGTCAAGTTAGAAAACTATATGTACATGTAGTTTCATAAAAGTGGTAGCTTTTGATTGGCTGTTGGCTCTGTTATGAAGCTGTATTTGGCTTCATAGAAAATGAGCTTGCTCACTATGGTGTGTTTCTTGAATGAACTATATTCACTAAAGATGGCTTCAAATTTTGAAATTCGAAACAGTGATGAATGTGATCATCTTTTGTCCTTGAGGATTTTAGGGATCCCGTCTTTTTGGAATTTTAGCCGTGTATATTTTTCTTTCTTGATTGTTTTTATTTTTGACGATTCTCAAATCCATTTTGGTTTTTCCAAATTGATCATATAGAACTTGAAAGTAATCGACTCTCTTCTACAGGTCCAGAGATAATCTGATAAGACTATTTCTTGTTTTCTATTATTTTTTTTTTTTGAGGTTTATTACGAAATTCTGTTGGTGCTTTGGCAAAGATTCATATCATACTAGATTTGCCCAATTTGCGCGCTAACGTGAATGTATTTCCCAAGAGAGTGCTTACTCTTATTTTAACAAGTTGCCCATAATCATAACCGTGGAAAGTCTTAAATTATGATCTTCAATGGCTTTTAAGATTGACGACCTTAGTAGATTAATTAGCCTTTCAATAAGATGAGTGAAGGTGTTGATCTTTTAAAACTTGCACGGAAAAAGGAGATCACACTTTCTGCAAGGAAGTTCGAGTAATCTAGTTGTTTGAACTCACTCTGGTACTTTGAAAAGGAAAATAATATAGAAAGTTCATTGCTTTAAATATTCTACTATTGCATTTTACCCCATGTAAATGGCACATGTCGCCTATTACAGTAGTGGAGGACTCCTCGCTTATGCGGAGTCAGCTTCGGGAGGTGCAAAATCAGTTGTCGAACCCAATCAAAATATACAACAGAAGAAAAAGGTGGTGGTACTGGGAACAGGATGGGCTGGTACTAGCTTTTTGAGGGATCTTGATATTTCGTCCTATGATGTTCAGGTGATTTCACCTAGGAATTACTTTGCTTTCACCCCTTTGTTACCGAACGTTACATGTGGAACAGTGGAGGCTCGAAGCATTGTAGAGCCTGTCCGTAACATAATAAAAAAGGTACAACATATTTGGTTTTATAATCTAATTCCTAAAGCATGTTTTTGATTCAAAATAACTCCATATGAAGGAAGCTATACACTATTCATTCTTTCTTGGAACACAAGCATTTTAAGAATGAATTTACAGTGTCTTCAACTTCATGATCTTTTCAGAAAATCTTAGGATCACGTTGTTAAGTACCATTGTTTGCTGTACAATGTAACTGCATTCCATATTTCTTTGTTATCTGGATAATCCATCAGAGAAATGGGGAAGTTAAATTCTGGGAAGCAGAATGCCTCAAGATTGATGTGGTAAACAAAAAGGTTTCCTGCCGGTCTACAATCTGTGAAAATTTAGTTGGAAACAATGAATTCTCTCTAGAATATGACTATTTGGTCATAGCAGTTGGAGCACAAGTAAACACATTTAACACTCCTGGTGTTTTGGAGCATTGCCATTTTCTAAAGGCAAGTTCAATTTGCTGATTCAATGTTTAACATTCATATAAAGTACTTAATTATTAATAGTAGGAAATAGTAATAATAATGATTTAGTCATTTCGAAAGCTGAATTTTCCTTTCATAAAAAAGCAACAACATTCAATGCAGGAAGTAGAGGATGCTCAACGGATCCGTAGGACTGTGATAGATTGTTTCGAAAAGGCTGTTCTTCCAGGGCTGACTAAAGAAGAGCGAAGAACTAACCTCCACTTTGTAGTAGTCGGAGGTGGTCCAACTGGTATAGAATTTGCTGCGGAACTTCATGACTTTGTCCATGAAGATTTAGTCAAGATATATCCCTCAGTTAAAGATTTAGTGAAAATAACAGTGATCCAATCCGGTGACCATATCTTGAACTCGTAAGAAAATAATGGCAACACCATGATTTATTTTCTAAATTTTTTGATCAACTCTAGAGCAGAATCGTGTCTTTTTGAGTAGTTATATTTTGAAATTGTGACGCTTGATATATCTGCAGGTTTGATGAAAGGATCAGCTCATTTGCAGAACAAAAATTTCAAAGGGATGGCATTGAAGTTTTGACAGGACATCGAGTAGTAAGTGTTTCTGATAGACTGATTAACATGAGGGCAAAAGCTACTGGAGATGATATTTCTATGCCACACGGGCTGGTGGTATGGTCTACAGGTGTTGGCACTCGACCCGTTGTTAAGGATTTTATGGAACAAGTTGGACAGGTGTGTTCTATTTGTGTACATTGAGACCTGTGTAATTTGTTTGTTTGGAAATATTTGGGTTGACTAATTTATGAGCTTGAGCCAAAAGGACGTTCACTATGTTATTCCTTCTAACAGGGTAGTAGGCGTGCTCTAGCAACTGATGAATGGTTGCGAGTGAAGGGGTGTGAAGAAGTATATGCTCTTGGTGACTGTGCCACTGTCGATCAGAAAAGCATTATGGTAATTTAGATAGCTTCTTTGCTAGCCCAACAAGTTACGCGATACAAGTGCAATGTATTTCCATTGGAGTACTACTCTTGCCTCATTTTTAAAAGATGTTAACTTACATCATAGCAATATGTCTAATATAAAACTTCATCGAACAACAGCAAAACTACCTGATTTATTTTGGTATGCTGACATTTCTAGGAGTTCGATCTCAATGAATTAACTTGGAATTACAGGTAGATATCTCGGAAATATTTAAGGCTGCAGATAAAGATAATTCTGGCACCCTAACTATTGAAGAATTCCAAGATGTGATTGAAGATGTCATCATAAGATACCCCCAAGTGGAACTGTATTTGAAGAGCAAGCATTTGTTTCATGTAGCTGACTTGCTAAAAGATTCCGAAGGAAATGATAGAGTTGAGGTAGATATTGAAGAGTTCAAATCAGCACTATCGCACGTTGATAGCCAGATGAAGAGTCTTCCAGCTACTGCACAAGTACGTTTTTATTGTTTCCATGATTTCTTTGTCGCGTCTATGAATTAGTTTCTGCTTAACATCTTCTTCCATATCAGGTAGCAGCTCAACAAGGTGCATATCTATCTAGGTGCTTTAACATATGGGACGTATGTAAACACAATCCAGAAGGTCCTCGTAAATTTAGAAGTGGAGGTCGCCACGAATTTCGTCCATTCCGGTATACCATTCTCTCTGCATGCTTCCATTGGTTATTTTTCTCCAAAATTGCTAACATAAACTTTTAAACTAAAATAATCTAAAAAGGATAATTTACAAAGTTATTTAAGATTACTAGTTTTTGGACTGCTCTTGGAATATAGTTAGCCGATGAGATGAGATTGGGAATCATACTCCTAAAAGCATGCCTCACCTAACTTTTGGATCCAAAATTGACAAATTTTATGTCCTATTTTCCCTATCAGCGTTGCATATTTCTTGTTCTTCCACTTTGACTCCTTAAGTACCTTTGTTCATTTACGTAAAGATTTTATTTGTTGGTACGTGTCCTGCTGTTTTCGTATACCGTAAGAACTTTCCTATCCATCTTTAACAAGGACTATGTCAACCCCTTATGCCACTCACAGAAGCACCTTTCTGTTAACCGGTAGCTGTCGCCACGTGTTACATTAAGGCATAACATCAACTTACATAAATACCTTAAAATACATATGTTTATACCTTATCCATGTTTGTATGTTATTTTCCTTGGTTGATTTCTCATGCTTAAAACTGATGAAACTGAGATTTTATGGTAAACTGAAATTTTGCCAAATCTTACTAGTGAGGAAAGTATTTATTATGTAAAGTATTTATTTTAAAAGATAAACTGTTATCACAATTAGACATGGTAACAGAGTGTAGTATGTTATTATACTATCCAGCTAGTTTCTTTTATGACCATTTAGTAGTGTTGAGAATGGAAAAACAAACATACTGTATGTGCGTGTTAGTAACGTGATGCTAGAAATAATTTTATTTCTTTTTCCACTCCTCACACCTGTTGTGCTGTGAATAAATCCTCTTTGACCAATAGTGCGACTATATATATCCTGTTATTTACAATTTCGGAGATGCCAACATGTTGAACGCTAGGTACCGGCATCTTGGGCAATTTGCGCCACTCGGAGGGGAGCAAGCAGCAGCAGAACTTCCTGGAGACTGGGTTTCTATGGGTCATAGTACACAATGGCTATGGTACTCGGTGTATGCAAGGTGAGATCTTCTTCAATAGATATGAATACTTTTATTCCCATCCACATTGACTTACCATTCCGGCAACACTTGTAACCCTCAGCAAGCAAGTTAGCTGGCGAACGAGGTTTCTAGTCATAGGCGATTGGTCGAGAAGATTCATATTTGGGAGAGATTCAAGTCGCATATGAAAGGGGGTACGCACAAGAAGGTACTCTGTTCATAATATTTTTAGAACTATTCTCTGTTTTTTCATAATAAAAATGAAAACGCTTGGAAGTTTAGAATTATAGTTGGGCCATTCTAATGCACACCTACAGTCCATCAAATGAATTAGTGTTTCTTGTTTCTACTTCTTTTCTTTTTTCTGTGAAGAACAATGTTTTTGGTTGAAATACAAAAAGTAGATTTTGTGTTTCAAATAAGTAAACATTATCTTGTGAACTTCAAATAAAAGTACTTTATAGTTTACAAAGAGAATAATATTATTTATCATCACTAGTGACTATTATATATGATGATTATATAAGTGGATTTATTATTTAGTGTCACATAAAGAGAGTGATTTTTGGGTTTTAATCATTGCAATTACATGAAGAATCAAAACTAAATAAAAGAAAATAATTCAAGAAATCAAGTAGAACAAACGGATTCAGCTACCCCTACCAGACTCAGGTCGGTGGCACTGCTCTCGGTGGTGTGTAATCTCTCTCCCCTTTTCTCATTCGGGTCTGTTACTCTGTTTCTTTTTTTTTTTTTCTTTTTTTCTTTTTTTAACTAGGAATAAGAACGTGTGTTGTACGTCATAACACACGTCTTATATCAATGATAAATAATAAGTGTGAAATTCTATATTTTGTTTGTGTGCTCTAGTTTTAGAATAACTTTGAAATTTCTATTACTTTCAAGGTGGCTTTCAACAGCCTTGAAAGCCATGTAATTCTAGCAATTACCAGACTTACATTGTGGCCCTTTTCTCTTTGATATTCTCTTTTTTCTCATATGATACCAATTTATTTATTTTTATTTCGAATACGTTTCTCTCTTCAGTCATGATCTTTGCAATAGTACCTATGCCAATACTAATATTTGTCAATTTTATCATTCTATATAGTTGTTCGGGAGCATGAGGAATATTTTGGTTCTTCAAAATTTTAAAAGAGCCCTCAACATAGGAGCTAATTCTTTTGTGATGATACGTGGGTTTCAAATACTTGAAAATTTATGTCGACTTATATTAACTTCAATTTCAAATGCACTCTGTACTTAAATATAAACCTAATTATGACCACTTTAATTGGAGGAAATATAAGTATATCCAACTTTTTATTAGTTGCTACAATATGCATGTAAATTTGAAAATTCTTTCTATTAACTGTCACTGACTGAAGACGTAAAACGGTTTTTTTTTTTTTTTAAATTGGATTTGAATCATAATAAAAAGATAAAAATATGAACTAAATAATAAAAAGTTACAATAATTGTCTTAATCCTTATTTGATTACAATTTACATACATGTAAATAACGTAGCACGTTCTTCAGAAAAAAAATGTAGTATGTAGTAATTAATTAATTAATTTCGACGTTATATTAATTAATGGTGTGTATGCGAATAAGTTGTTAAAACCCAAAGTACTAAGTTCAAGTAATACGAAAAGCCTTTTTAATTAATTATTAATGCATTAAGGTTGAATAAGGAATTTAAAAAATATTTAAGGACGAAAGCGAAAATCAAAAGTTCTTCCCTCATTCACACTTTATCGGGTAATTATATTACCACGATAGTTTTATTTAGCAAACCACTATATACACACCACAATTATAACTTAATTTTAAAATAGATACACCACAATTCACTTTACAAATTTGACCCTAAAGCCAAAATAAAAAATAATAATAATAATAATAATAATAATAATAATGAATTATACACCGCAAATATGTGGTGGCCCCGTGATATGGTGTTCTCTTTGTTCTTCCCTTAACATCACCAAGCAACGCAGTGAATCCATCAACATCTTCGTCCTATTTTATGATTTGGCCAAAAATTTTCCATTACTATTTTATTATTAGATTTACTTTGCCAATTAAAAAATAAAAAAGAAAGAAGAAATCCACCAAGAACAACCACCGCATTCTTCATAATATTAGAAAGAAGAAAATTGATATGTGAAAATTTATTGAATCTGAGTTTTCAACTCATATAACCGTTCACCCCATTTTGCTGAGAAAAAAATAAAAATAAATAAATGGCAACAAAATTACAGTAATGAAAAACTAAATAAAATTTTTGAACATGAGAGAAGGGTTGGATGGTACATAGTTTAAAAAATCAATTTAAAATAAATAAATTTACGATAACAAAATTAATCTTAGTTTAATTAGTGCAAATTTCTTTTTTACCTCTAAATTCCAATTTGAATTTTAGATTAGGTTTACATGCATGTGGTGTAGAAAGGGAAAAAATGAAATAAATATATATAATAATATAGGTGTATTAGGTAATGGTTATTTATGTCATTTTATTAATAACTTCTTTAGCAATTAAATAAAATGTGGTGTGTTTCAAACTAGATTTCCACCCGTAGAGCTCTAAAGAAATTTAATATATAAAATATAATAAAATTGTGTTTGTGAGGCTTAATTTCATAAATAAACTAAAAAACACAACTTGTATAGAATTAATGTGCGTCTTACATTTACAAGTAGCATACAATTAATTCTTCATTTTGATGACATAATTTTAAATTGTTGTTATTAGTCCATCGCCATCTCTTTGAAACAATAATTTTTTTATCAATTCTTATTTTTTATTTCTTTTAAAGACAATAAAACTCGATAGCATAATTTTATATTAATTTTACATCCGTGTATTTACGGATATACTATACTTCACACCCGTGCGTTTCATAAATATGTTATAGAGATAAAGAAAAATACAATAGAGTAGGAGAATGTAAGATCATCATGAAATTATACAATCGAACAAAGTAAAATTGAAATCCGTTAGATAAATATGAGATATATCTAACCAAAATGTAATACGTATATATAATCCAAAACTAAAAATATTAAATCAAATGATTAAAAGGAAAAGTATAATAATAAGGAAAAGTAATATTGAAATTAAGTTTGATATATTATTTATTTTCATGTAATTCAAACCAATTAGATAAATATGATATATATCTAATCAAGATGTAATATGTAGACAGAGTCTCAAAATAAAAATATTAAATTAAATAATTAAAAGAAAAAATATAACAATAAGGAAAAATATAATAATTGAACCAATAATTTTTTTAATTAATTCTTATTTTGTATCTCCTTTAAAGGTAATAAAACCTGATAGAATAATCTATATTAATTTCACGCCCGTGTATTTACAGACTATTATGCTTTACACTTATGCGTTTCATGGACATAATATAGTGAGAAAGTAAAATACAATATTTCAAGAGAACATAAATTCATAAAATTATACAATCGAACAAAGTAAAATTGAAATTCATTAGACAAATATAAATATATCTAACAAAAATGTAATATATATAGATAGAGTTCTAAAATAAAAGTATTAAATTAATATGTAGATAGCGTCCTAAAATAAAAA
>CAVNYN010206316.1:0-12047 GCA_963692815.1 Nyctanthes arbor-tristis | reverse complement strand
CTCAAGTCTAGTCTTTAAGGTATGTTTGATAATCTTGTTAATGGCTTTGACCTGTCCGTTTACCATAATATATTGAGTTCCTTCCTTTCCTTTTGAAGTTGGCTAATGAGATCAGCTCCTCACTTGGCGAAGGGTCAAAGTCCTATCACTGATGTTAACTCTTCTGGTAGACTCCAAATGAGCGGGGTGAATTTTTGAGACTTGTCACAAAGCTTTGCCAATTCAATTGCATTTTTTCAGCCTCAGGAGAGATATCCCAGTCTCAGGGCCTTATAGGCGAGGGATAAGCCACCTGACTGATTATCACAAACTCTAGAATAGACCTCTTCTAAAATAGTTTTTGTTTCTCTTGGAGTAAGGCACCTTTGGAGAGGTCCTACACTCTTTTTATATAACTTTCCATCAATCAGAGTGAACCTGGCAGTCTGGTACCTGAGTTTCTTAGCCTCTATTCCTGGAGGGTTACTCCATCTTTCAAGAACTAGATGATTGGGTCCATCCAGTTGTTAGCTTGATCAATCTCAATGGAAATTACTCTGGTTTTATCAATTACTGAAGTTGAAAGCTAATAGAGATGCTGCCGAGTTCACCAGTTCCCTTACTTGTGGTGAGTTTAGCTAATGCATATGCATGGCTATTCTTAGCTCTCAGAATCCTCAAAATCTTGAACCATTCGAGATCCTTTAATTTTGATGTCAGCTTGTCCTGATATTGGGATAGTTTTTCTCCTTTGACCTTATATACTCTGCTAGTCTGATTTACAATGAGCTAAGAGTCATTTTAATAATCAATTTTTTTACCCCTATGGATTTTGCCATGTTGATACCTGTCAAAAAAGCCTCGTACTCTACCTCATTATTAGTCGCTAGGAATCTAAACCTGATTGCTTGGCAATAATATTGACTTGATGGGCTTTCAACGAGAATTCCTACTCATGAGGCATGCCTCTCGGTTGAGGATCTTCCAACAAATAACTCCCACGATAACATCTTTTCTGTCCTTTGATTGGGAAGTGATGGAGTGAGCTCAGCTATGAAATCAGCCGGAGCTTGTCCCTTAATAGCTGTCCTTGGTTTGTAGCAGAGGTCATATTGGTTGAGCTCAACTGACTATTTGACCAAGTGGCTAGGCAGTTCTAGCTTCTGCAACACCTGTATCAGAGATGTATTTGTTGATACATCAATGGTGTGCACGAGGAAATAGGGATGAAGTTTTTTAGATACAATCACAAGGGCGTAGGCGAGCTTCTCCATAGGTAGATACATGAGTTCCGCATCATGTAGTGCGTGACTAACATAATAAACATAGAGCGAGGAAGCTCATTTATATTTGACCACAACTGTACTGACAGATGACTCAGAGACAGCTAAGTGCAAGGATAGAATTTCTCTATGCTTTGGTTTGGACAATAGTGGGGTAGATGATAGTTGCTTCTTCAGCTCCTCAAATGCCACATGGCATACTCAAACTCCTTGGACTTCTTAATAGCCTCAAGGAAGTGCTTGCACTTGTCGGTTGATCGGGAGATGAAACGATTGAGTGCAGCAACTCTTTCCGTGAGGCGTTGGACTTTCCTAACTAATTTGAGAGGCTCCATTTTTAGCACAACTTTTATCTTCTCTGGGTTAACCTCAATGTGTACATTGAAGAGAAAAGTTTGATGAGCTGGCCATTTTATTTGATTTCATGAAAGAAAAATGTGCAAAAATAGTGTTACAGAGGGAAAAAACAAAAACACGAGTTGAGAGAGAAAAAGGAAAAAGAAAAATTAGATTGGTTTTTTGGAAGAATTAATCTCTTATAAGATCTAACATCAGCAACTCACTTCTTTTTAAGATTCGACTTTGAAAAAGGTTAATAGAGCATGCTCAACAGAAGAAGAAAACATAGTTGTGAAAAAACATCTAGGGGGAAGCTCATGAACATCTCAAGATTTCTTGGAGAAGAAGCCTTGAAGAAATGAGAGTAGGAAAAATAAAGAAAAGCAAAAAAAGATGACAGCAACTTAATTTGAAGTATAAAGGCATAATGAAAGTTCAACTCATCCAGAAGTAAGGTCTCGTTTGTGAGAGCTACATGTGAAGCACAAAGTTATTCATCTCTCAGCTCATTCTTATCCAAGTCTTCTTTATCATATCTTCGTCATACTCATCAAGATTCAGGTCATCATCCACCAAGTAATCATCTGAGCGGACCTGAAGCCTCAGCGACTAGGAAGAACTGGAAGACCACGCCCTTCAAGAACTACATGCTTAGAGTAGAGGGCAAATGGTCACATGAATGATAGTTTTGCACCCCACTAGGGAGACTTGAGTGCCAACTGTACTTTAGTTATTGGTCTATATATCAAACATGTTGGACACTTGTAACAAATATATTTTATGCACTTCCCACCATATATTGGGAAATGTATTACACATTTTAGAAGGGGATGGTGAATTAAGCTAAAAGGGCTCTACTACAAATTCTCTTTAACTTTCTTTTTAATTTACATATCTAGCCACAAATTATTATTTTACATGATTGATCTATAGAGCTTATCTAAATTCCACTTACAATTCAGCTAGGTTCTCGTCAAACTTGGCGTCCAAGTCAAATATAGATCAACCTAATAGTTAATTTAGCCCAAACCTATTTTTAACTTGGAATCCCAGATTCCCCTATGCCATAGACAACCCAGTGCCAGGAGAAGCGCGTGTTAGGTTTCATTCTACAAGATTTCCTCATCTATCTCTATATCTCTGTCTCCCAGTGAGACTTTACTCATAAGGAGACACAATTCTTCTTTGTCAATTGATTTTTGTACCGCGTATCATTCTACATGGCTTTTTCAGGTTTGCCGATATCCACCTTTTCACAACTATTATCCTCCATTGACAAACTACTGATTAATAAGCTAGACGCTCTTCCGATCTACTATTTTGTGACCTTTTTGAGAATCAGAAAATTGAACTATGACGTCCACAATGTCATTAATCACTTCCCTTTGGTTTTCTAGATCTTCTTGTCACTTTTTGGAGTTTGTTAATTTTCATTCATGCGTTCATTTTGGGCACAGCATGGGGAGTATCCACGGGGAAGTATGGGGCTGTTGTTCAAGAATTCACTTGTGAAGATGGAATCTCCAACCCCGGAGGTGAATTTTTTGGTGGTATAAACACTAAAAATTCCAGTTTTCTGGTTCAAGATTTGAAAGAAAATAATGTTCTAGATTGGGATTTTAAAGTGGCAAATTAGTGTTATGAGTTAGTTGATGAAACGACTATGTTTAGTAATTAGCAATCTACAGTTAGAGATGAGTTAATAGAAGCAAAGTTTGATCGATTCAGCTCAGATGATATCATAGATGGTACCAAGATTTGGGGTTCAAGACTATCATTACATTACTACCAGGACGAGCACGAGATCATAGTAGGTGCTGTTGGCTGCCTTCACCTTCTGCTACTGAGTGGCATAGGGCCAAGACCTTGTCTTTCCTCGTTGGGAATACCAGTGGCACGCAAGTTACCTTACATTGACTAGTTTTCTCATGGGCCTTTTAGATTAGCATTAACACATGTAAGTGTGTATCCATATAGTTTTTCATACTAATTTAGTGATCTAAGTGATCTGGAGAGGTGTGTGAATAGGACGAGGAAAATTGCTGATGTCCTGAATAGTCAGGCTATGGATGATTTAAAGTTGTGATTAGAAAATGTTAGCTTGCTTGATGACACAAGATAAGATTGGCTTCAGTGTAAATAGGAAACATTGTGATTGGTTTCAGGTGTGTTTCTATTCATTCATTTAGTGCAGATATATCGATCGAAAAATTAGTTTCTTGACTCCAATTTCATATTGCCTATAAAAAAAATGGGAAAATATAAATATCAGAGCTTGATGATTTCTTATCTTCAAAAAAAAAAAACACACACACACACACACGCACACAAAAAAGAGTAGAGAGAGAAAAAAGAAAAGTTAGATTGGTTTTTTGGAAGTAGTAATCTCTTATAAGATCTGACATTACCAACTCACTTCTTTGAAGATCTATCTCACTTTGTAATATTCGACTTCAAATTAGTAGGGCATGCTCAACAGAAGTACAAAACATAGTTGGGAAAAAAATCTAGAGGGTAGCTCATGGATATCTCGAGATTTCTTTGAGAAGAAGCTTTAAAAAAATGAATGGAGTAGGAAAAATAAAGAAAAGCAAGAAAAGATGATAGCAGCCTAATTTGAAGTACAAAGGCATAATGAAAGTTCAACTCATGTAAGAGCAAGTTCAAGTTCACACTTTGGTTAAACCAAAGCATGAACTCGTGAGGAAGGGGAAGAGAGGAGAATTGTTGTACTCGAGCTGAGCTAGTCAATGGTCCAAGAAAGGTTAGCGGTCTGGTCCAAACTAGAAACCAGGTCTTACCTATGGAGGGTTGCATGTAACATACGTAAGGTCTCGTTTGTGAAGAGCTACATGTGAAGTACAAAGTTGTTCACCTCTCAGCTCTTTTCTATCCAGGTTTTCTTCATCAGGTTTTCGTTATACTCATCAAGATCCTGGTCTTCATCCATCAGGTAATCATCTGAGCCGACCTACCATCTGGTACCTCACCAGCTAGGAAGAACTAAGCTGGAGTGGAAGATCATACCCGTCAAGAACTAGATGCATAAATTAGGTTGCAAATGGTCATATCAATGATAGTTTTGCACCCCACTAGGAAGACTTGAGTTCAAAGTGTACTTTAGTTATTGGCTGACATGTCAAACATGTTGAACACTTGTAAAAATTATATTTTATGAACTTCTGACTATATAGTGGGGAACGTATTACACATTTTGGACGGAAAATTAAGTTAAAAGGGCTCCACTATAAATTCTCTCTAACTTTCTTGTTTATTTACATATCTAACCACAAGCTCTTATTTTACAGGACTGATCTCTAGAGATTATCTATTCCATTTAGGGTTTAGCTAGGTTCTCATCAAACTTGGTGTCTAAGTAAAATAAAGAACAACCTAATCATTAGTTCAGCCAAAACCTAATTGTTAACTTCGAATCCCATATTCCCGTCTGCCGTAGACCACTCAGGGCTTGCAGAAGCGTTTGTTGGGTTTCATTCTGCAAGACTTTGTTGTCTATCTCTATATCTTTGTTCTCCAGTGAGAGTCTACTCCTAAGGGGGAACAATTCTTCTTCGTCAACTGATTTACCCACCTAAATATCATTTTGCATGGCTTTTTCAGATAGTTGATATCCATCTCTTCACAACTGCTATCCTCCATTGACAAACTACTCATTAATAGGCTCAAATTTTCCTCAGTAACCATTTTGCGAGTTTCCCGAGAATTGGAAAATTGAACTACGGCATCTATAATGTCATTAATCATTTCCCTCTAGTTTTCAAGGGCTTCTTGTTTCCTTTTGGAGTTTGTTGATTTTCATTTGTGCGCTTTTTTGGGCATAGTGGCTAGATTATCCCCTGGGAAGTATGGAGTTGTTGTTTAGGAATTCACTCGTGAAGATGGAATCCCCAGCACACTATCTCCAGATCTTCAATAGAAGCTGAATACTGAGCCATGGCAAATGCAGTTTGTGAGGTTATCTAGTTACTTTCTCTTCTGCATGAGTTTGGCATTCATCATTCAGATCCTGTTTTTCTCTTCTGTGATAATCAACCTGCACTTTATATTGCTCAAATCCAGTTTTCCATGAGTGTACAAAACATATCTGTTCAGATCAATTGAATGAAGATTGATTTCATTTCTTCCATATCTTGTTGGTAAAATGTTGTTCTTCAACTGGAGGATTCGAGAAAATTTAAGGTTCACATTGTAAAGGCAGCCACACATCATTTATCTTCGGGTGCTAAAGTTGTGCCTAACATGAAAGAGGCAAAGAGATCAACCAATGATACGATGTCTGAATCAAAAGTTCTCAATGTTTTTCTAGCTTATCATTATATAGAGACAACAACAGTGAAGACTCTTATTGAGAGAAAGGCTAGGATACAAGAGAAAATATATCAAATGGATAAGAGTTAGCTATAGGGAAAAATTGATAGTGTGGTAAGTGAATTGAACAATGTCAAGAACAACTTGAAGTAAAAGAACAAAGAAAACGACCGAGAAATCGAAATTTTTATTGGATTTTGGAAATCCTTATCTTATGAAACTGGTTTTTATCTTTCATGGAGCTGCAAAGAGTAGGAAAAACTGCATTAATAGAGTGACAAAAGATGTACTAGCATATTGTCATTGGCAATCCAAGTCATCTCCGTAGGCCTCCTTGTTCATCAAACTTTAAAATTTTACTTTGAATGTAGTTATTGTTTTATTATCAATTTAAACAACTCATAGATCAGAAACATTTTAAAATATATAAGCATAGTCAAATAGAAACATTTTAAATTATATTGGAGTTGTCAATTATATATCGTACATTTGACAAGTAATTCTAGAAGGTTCTCAAATAAAATGAAATAGATTGGTATATTTTTCATTACTAGGTTTACAAAACGTCTAGAATCTTATCTTATATATATATATATATATATATATATATATATATATTAAAGTAAGATAGTGGCCATATGCAAGTTTTTCCACGAAAACCACTATTCTACTTATATATGTCTCTTTTTTATTTATTAATATATATTTTATTTTAATAATATATACACACACACACATATATATATAATATACACATTTCCAAATAATTAAGCTTCAAATTGATCTCTAATATCTTATATATATGTTTTTATTTTATACACGTGCACACACATATATATAATAAAAGTTATATCTTTGGTTTGAATTTTCAAGTTGAGATAATTTTCAATAAACTAAAATAAAATAAAATAATAAATAAATACATATATTAATATTTATTATATATATTATATATGCGTATATAGATTTGGATATTGCAACTTAATCTTCAATCTTATATTTTTTTCATACATATATATATACACACACACATTCCTAATTAAACTGGAAATTAATCTCTAATCTTTTTCTATTTGTTACCTATTAGTGTCTGGTATATCTATTCTCTTAGTTTTTAAGCTATCTTCAAAGATTTTACATTTTTTCAAAATTCTAACAAAGCACAGACAAATTTCAAGTATTGGGTTTTGGGACTTCCTTATATTTCGATTAAGTGCTTGCTCATGAGATTGATGACATAATAATAATAAAGAAGTAGAATTTTATCAGTTTCAAAACTTTTACTTTAATTCAATTCAAGATGATAAACCACGTGTCATAAAAGACATGGCTATATATTTGCTATATTACTTAATTTATTATTATTTTGTGAGAACCTATATATTAGTAAAAATTTAAATTGAGAGGATACAATAGTAATAATATTTGATGATGATGATTTAGAACAAAAAGTAAAAAATTCTTTTAATTTTTTTAGAATGGAAGTGGCTAAAAATTAATGTTAAGGGTAAATCATATAGAATTTATCCCTTGCTGTAATATTGCTTCCCTTGAGTCTTTTGTAAGTTGAGCGTGTGTCTTTTAAATCTTTTAGAATGGATTTTGTGAATAGTGATTTCTTTGGTGAATGTATGACACTATATGAGGAGATGCGAAAAATAATTTTTCTCATTATATGTAATAGAGAATGAATGTGGAAAAGAATTCATTCTGATAAATGAATATTATTCACACTCCAAATGTATTCTTAGAGTTCTTGTACTGATACTTATTGAACAAAGATATGAGTATAGAATAATTTTAGAGTTATATAAATTTTAGAGTTCTAAGTTTTCATATTCAATGTGAAATTAAAATATTTGTTAAAAATTCCTCATTAATTCTCGTTTTTTTAGTTAAGAATATTGTTCTATAAATGATAATTTAAATAATTTTGTACCAAGTGAAAGAATTATACACAATAAAATTGCAATTATTAGTAACATGTATATATGAGTGAGTAGTATGAAATAAAATTGTGATTATATAGTTCTTCAAATTATCACTTTTTTTGGCTAATTATTCTATTCTGTGCAACGCATGGGTATACAACTAGTTTCATATCAAAAGGAGAAAAAAAACTATCTAGAATTTCAATCAAAAGTTTATTCTTTTCTTTTTATTGTTTTCTACTATATATGATATTACAATGTTCTCCTTTTTTCCCTTTTGCTCAGACCTAATGGCAAAGGAAGAATATTTTGTTTTGAACTTATAAATAATCATTACACACAAATGCAGCAATCATAAAAATGTGAAACTAAGAAATTAAAAATAATAATAAGAAAGCCGCCGGACAACAACTGTTGCTGCAAGAAATGTTGGCACTCTGGTGGCTATTTAGCCATTGCCCACTGGAAAGTTGCTATTTCTGGTAGCCATTTCCAACGTTGGGAGGTTGATTAGGGGGATTTTCTTTTTATTTTAAATATTTTTAGTTTTTCAATTTTTTTATTTGAGAACACCAGGGTGTAAAAGAAATTTTTATAGGACTTAATGAAAATTTGGATGGAAACCATCAATAGAGACATATATTGAAAATTTATGAAATGTTGGAAACTCATAGGTTAAAAAAAGAAATATGAACCCAATCGATATAAATTACAGTGGTGGGAGGAACCATATGTGAAATTTACCCAAATACAATTTTCCTAATGTTCTCCCCTTTTTTGGTAAAATTATAAAGAGTAATGATCACATGTTGAGAATTTTCTCTCGAAAAATTTAAATCTCAAACAACCCAAAGGTTTTAGTTGACAATTTTGCACTCCAAATATCGTTACTCTTAATTCAAATCCATAGTTATATTTTATGCATTTTGTTGGTAATTAAGACAAATTCCCCTAACTATGCTGGTAGAATCGTTGTTCAAAAAATCTTAATAGCATATTTCTTTCTTATGGCCAATATCCTCAACTAAATTAATTCAAAATTAATCGATTTCAAAACACCTTAAATCAGCTCGCTAAGTTAATTGATTTAAAATTATCTTCGGTCAACCATATCACAAGAAAGACTAAATGGTTTGATGATTTATCTATTTATTTATTTATTATTATTTTTTTGGGGGAAAGAAATTGTCCATTTGAGAAGAAAATGGTTGATAAGTTAAATTGTGAACATTTGATTAATATTTCTACCTCCAAAAGTGCAAGACGCCTAATATTTAAGTAAATTTTTGAAAAATTATATGGATATTGGTTGTAAAGTTAATCTTTTAGCGTATATTTTGCTTTTTTTTCTTTTTTTTTTTTCAAATTTAATGTTTGACATGTTGTTCTGTAGGTCACGTTATATTTAGTTTTATCATATGTCGCTAGAATTCAATTTTTTTAAAACTCGCCTCAAGGCCTAGTGACCAAAGGACCAGCACTGGTTCATTGTAATGAGATAACATGAATTGTGGAAATTTGATGAGTACGACGAAATAATATGTAATTAACACTGTCAAAAAATTTGGTAGAATCATAATGGAACATGTTGTATGTCTGCTGCATTTGTGTGTAATAAAGTCTCACCCATTCGTTGCACAAAAAAATCACTAATCGGATATGCTATGCAAAAAATATTACTACCTCCATCCCGCAAAGATAGTTCAATTTCAATTTTCACAAATATTAAGAAAAGTACAATTAATAGTATTAGAAATGTAAAATTTAACATCACTTCCCAAATACTCCCTCCATCCCACAAAGATATTCCCCTTTAGTTTTTCATACAGATTAAGAAAACATCATTTAATATTATTGAAAATGTATAATTTTCCTAATATACCCTTTGACTTATTTAATAATTTACTAGAGTTATTCTTTGTTGTTGATTACTATACACTATAAATGTGAGTATATTAGAAAACTAAAAAAATAACTTAGGGAATGGGAATATAATTTGGGACGAATAAAAATGAAAAGGATGAATATCTTTTTGGGACGGAGGGAGTATACACATATATATATATATATATATATATACCATTTCATTTATTAAATATTACACTTTAAATAATACTATTTTATTAATTACAATGCACATTAAATTGGGATACAAAAGAAAATTAAACATTCCAACTACCTTTTTAATAGGAAAGTGGACTATATTTTAGAAATGATGAAAAAGGAAAATTAAACCATTTTTATGGGACGAAGGTAGTATAAAATTTCAATAAATTTACAAAACACAATAAGGAATCCTTCCAAATATCAAACAAATAATGTATTTTTTACTCTTGCCATATTTCATTGCAGGTAGCCTAAACAAAATATTCTTTGTTTGCTATTAGGTCTCAACAGAGGGGAAAAAGGAACATTGTAATATATCATTGTAAGATATACGACAATAGTTATTTTCGCATAAATTAAGAAATTGTAGGTAATGTGGCTGGAACATTTAATTTTAAAGGCATTTTTACATTTTAGCCCTTTTGCCTAATTAATAATATGCAATTAATTTCATTGAACATAGTGGAATAGATTAATGTCAATGTGGAGTGTGAAGGGTGGGTTGCTAGTGCCAACATCAAATTTGCTTGACTTGTTTTCGCCAATTTTGGTACCTAGGTAGTAAGTGGATTGAGTGGTTAATTAACTAGGAGAAAACATAGAAAACAAAAATTAAACAAAAAATCTTGATATAGTAAATGGTCTATTGATTGGTTGTTTTCTATGGATAAAATTAGTATAGCAGACTATATTTGTTGGACAGATGGAGTAATTAAATAAATAATTAAACTGTTGATTGAAAAATGTTGGACTGACTCAAAGGGAGAAACACTATATATATATATATATATATATATATATATTTTTTTTTTTTAAAAGCAAACCGAGCCACTGACAAATAAACTAGATTAAAATTTCCTTTGACCACCAATTATAATAAGTAACCTTTATAATTTAAGTTATTTTTCTTAATTTTGGGACGTGTAGAAGCAACTAACTGGGATACTTGTTCTCCATGAGACAATAAATCTAAATTTTTCACATGGCTTGTGTTGTCAAGAACCGGTGACACAGTTTGAAGTTATTTTTCTAAATTTTGGACATGTGGAGACACATAATTGGCTAATTTTTCTTCAGTGAGACACTAAATTTGAAATTTTCACGTGACATGTGTTACCGAAAACATGTGACCTAATTAAGTGCTTTCCAAAACTAACTCTTATTCACAAGAACCTGGCTCACTCCGGTAAGGGTCAGATCCTTTTCCACTCGGACTGCCCCTTGATCCCCTAACAAACTCTTAAGTTCTGAAACTTAAAAACTTCAATTTTTTTCAAAAGAAAAAACTTCAAACTGTTAATAGTTTATATAAACAATAAGCAAATAAAAGGTAATTTTCATTTTTTTCTTCAAACTTCCAAATTTAACACAATTTTGTCCTCGCTCCTTTTTTTTTCATATTTTGTCCTCAATCTTTTATATATTCACGCATTTTATGCATTTCGTTTTGGCACTCACTTATTTGACATTTAACAGAAAAATTGACAAAAAAGACGAAATGCGTAATATATGAAAGATTGGGAACAAAATGGGGAAATATAAAAGAAAACTGACACATGGTACAATCCTGTTTTTCAACACATCGCATTACTTTTATATCAACACTAATCACACATGACATATGTCCATTTTGTCTAACTTTTTGTCCCTTATTTTGTCCAACTAGAATTAGTTAAATAAAATATGTGGAAAACAACTTTTTAAATATATATATATATATAATGTAGTCGAAAATGAAGTATGACGGTTTAATTGATATCAATGTTACCAAAAATATGTGGCGGAGCCAACCTTTTAATTCTCGGTATGCACAAATTAAAAAAAATATATCGAAAAGCTTAAGGAAAATGATAATTTTCATTTTTTAATTCTCTTCCGTAACATGTTATGCTTAGGGTTTAACATCTGCTCCCAAGTCCAATACCAGCTAGTTACCATGGAATCAACAACATCTCGTCGCTCCAAGAGGAGCCCTCCACCATCTTCAATAAAGATTGGTCTTCAACTTGTCCCAGAAATAGCAGATCGTAAACTTCCTGATCATGTGGCAAGGAAAATCATCACTATCTCGGACAACCGT
>CAVNYN010206315.1:0-14076 GCA_963692815.1 Nyctanthes arbor-tristis | reverse complement strand
TATTTTAAAGAAGTAATTGATGTTGAATCCTGCAAACAAATCAAAATTAATAAATTACTGGTGTGATAAAAAATTTCTAAAAACAATATTATAAAAATAAACACGTCAATTAAAAATCTCAATCAGATAAAACAAGTCACATATTTTGGCAAAAATCAACACGGTAGCTAAATCACAATCATAAATTAATAATGACCCCTATATATAATGATAATTAGTCCAGTTATGTATACAAAAAGAAAGAATTAGCAAATTAATTATTCAGGAAAGCCTCTCAAACAAGGGAAATGATTGTGACATTGCTTCATAACTGGAAAAGCAAAAACAAAATAAAGGACAAGAAAAATTTTATGGAACATGCCTTGAATATACATCAATGTAGTATATGAAAGCACCCCGAGTGTATGAGATTGAATTAGAAATTATTTTGTACTGCGCATCTCAGTAATGTGTGAGGGAAAACGTGAGTTCAACCACAAGATGCCAATCAAAATAGTGAAATTTAGATTTCTATTAAAACATTGAAAAAAGGAAAATTATATCATGAAGAGAAATTTTCAGTCTAAACCTGTACGAAGCACTAAGTCACAAATTTGAAAATTTGCAAGATCGGAAGAGCACAGCTAGACAACTTGTATTTCAACCATCACTCAGTAATTACTACAATTTTTTTTAGGTAAGAAAACATAATGAATAGATGTATTTTTCCAGCAAATACAACAAAAACCAATCACTATAAGTAATATTTTCACGCATGCTTTAATCAGTCTTCAGAAACAGTGGGTGAAAGAATTCATATAGCCTTTTCATCCAAAAATTCACTTGTTCTTCACATCTTTTGTGTATTTATCTAGCAGCTTATTATTTATTTATTCTTTAATTCCATTCCATATATATACACACATATATTAATTAATCATTATTATAAAAGTTTATGTGACTCCTAAATCGAAGCCACATGTATATGTGTGTGCATGCATATATATAAAATATATATTCAAATGTGTTTATCTATTAGTAATCTTATATTATTTTTGCAATTTATGCTCTTCCGATCTCCTGATTTTTGCAATATTTTGATTATGACATGATTTTAGTAATATTGAAAGGTAATATGTTGTAGATATTAAAATCCCCTTAAATAAATAAGGCTCTAAAAATGGTGTCTTATCTCCTACATGGCAGGCAAGTAGGAAAAATATGGGCCCAACACGCCAGAGAACACCCATCGGCAGCCACCCCAACCCTTAAATCAGAAGAAGATTTCGGCCCCCATCGGCTTCTATCTGGCGAGAGCCAAGCCAATCACAACCTCCGTCCAATCCCCTCAATGTTGTCAGAAAATTTATGTACTTAAATTCTTCCCTTTTTTTTATCATTCGAGAGTCTAGGGGTCTTAGCCAGAAGACTCTTAAAGGAGTAGTTAAAACTTATCAAAACTTAACAGATTCTAGTTGAAATGCTAAAAAATTTTTTTTAAAAATTATTTCAAAGGGTTAAAAATAGATTTCTTTTTTCAAAAATGGGGTAGCCGGGGATTGGGGTGGCTACCCCTGGATCCGTCCCATCGAGACTTTGTGTACTCTAATTACTCTGCCTAGTTTATAAACTATTATCATGTACTTCGTTCTATAGAAAGAGGGTTCACTTCAAGATAGAAAGAGAGTGTGTGTGTGTGGTTGGGGGGGAGGGGAGGGGAAGGGGATTAATGAAAAGGAATTCATTTTGCAGAAGATCTTAGAAAAATTTTGGATTTTTTCCTTTATTTCTTTTATCTATGGTGTCGGCTGAAGGGTGGAGCGAATCTAGTTTTTTGGCAAGTTCTTTATTTCTTTGTATCTATGGTTACTCTTCTGGACAAGTTTAATCCAACTGTGCAATTTCTCCTTCCCTTTTCATTTTATTTTCTCCTTTGTAAGTGGAGACTCGGTGCTTTATGAAGATGAATATGATTAACTTTTAGAGCATCTCCAATGGGGATGTCAAAGTGTTGGGTGGTGTAGAGGAGAGAGATAGAGAGAATATGATTATTTTAATTGAATGTTGGTGGAAAGAGGTATAGGAAAAAAAAAGAGAGGGAAAAGTAAAAAAAGAAGAGAGAGATCGATAGAAATTCAAAAATAATGATAAATAATAGTGGTAAAGCCTTGAATGAAGGTCCAAAAATAGACCTTACACGGGATACAAGGGAGGAAAAGTAAAGAAAAAGTTGTGTAAATAAATGAAAAGTGATTAAAAGAAAAAAAAAATTAAAATAAACTATAAAACATTGGGGCCCACGAAATTTTTGTGTGTGTATATCTTTCCACTTGGACCTTGGACCTTCACCACTTGTATTGGAGATGCTCTTATAATTTGGGAGGTGGGGGCGTCTGTCGATTGCGTGGCTGTGCTAGCGAGAAAATGGGGCTGTCGAAATTTTGGGTGGGTTCTCGCCGCCCATTTGAAGGGTTGGGCGGTCGGGTGATCTGAAATATGGGGTTCAAAATTTTACTATGGACCTGTTGGCATTTTGGGGGAAGCATGGCTAAGTTGTGCATTCAGTGGGCCCATATTTTTCCTATTTGGCTGCCACGTGGGAGATAAGACTCCATTTTAGAGCCTTATCTATTTTCATAGAAAATTTGAGATGTTTAATGGCTGAATTGGATAACTTCCGTTATTAGAGACGTGAACGGAGATTTGTTTAAAGGTTGAGTACCCACAGAAGGAAAAATAAAGGTTGTGGACATGATCTCTTAATAGTTAAAAGGGTAAGGACGCTATGTGTAAATTACACATTACGAAATCATATAAAGGGATAAATTGCATCCCACAATTATGAAATTCATAAGTCATATAACCAATATATAAGCCCCTCAAATATATATGTGTGTGTGTGTAAGGATTTAATTGTACTGATAAATTTTGGTTCATTAATCGTAAATTGTCATTATTATTATTATTATTATTATTATTATTATTGAAAACAATATCAATCTAGATATCTAGACGTATATGTCGCACTAGCTAAGTCTGGCAACTACGTTATATCAACCTAAAACTGTCTAGCGCCAAATAAACAATAAATAGACAGAACACAAGATATATTGACGTAGAAACCCCTCAAGGAAAAACCGTGGGTACCTTTACCGCGGGAGAGAAAAATATCCACTAGATCAAAAAATTTAGTACACAAATTGATTACATCAACATGCACAAGCAACATCAAAAAAAGTTAAATTTAAATTCCTTGATTTTAATTTCTTCAATGCACTTTCCTAGTGCTTAGACAGCTACTCTTGTGTGTGTACTACAAACATACGATCTTCTCAATTGCGGACAACTAGCTTTTCTCCCCCTTACCCTTATGACCGGTTGGTTGGCGCCTCGACCTTTCACGATTGTCTCTATAATTACCCGGTCCTTTCATGGCATTACAACTTCACTACTTAAAGGCTTCTACCTTATAAGTATGTAAGATAAACTACTTATCCTTATTTAAGAGAAAATCCATTATCTCTTATTCCATGTGGTGCAAATCATATTAAGAGATAACTCTTTATCTCTTATCCTAAGAGATAAACCTTATCTCTTGTCTCCTTGTGGTGTAAATCCTGTTTAAGAGATATTCTATAATCCTACAAGACATATAATCTCTTAACAAAAACTCTTAACAAATAATAATAATTTGTTAGTCAATAATCAATATTTGATGGTCAAATTAAATTAGAAAATATGCCAATTAAATATGTCAACAATTATTATTATTATTATTATTATTATTATTATTATTATTATTATTATCATCATCATCATCATCATCATTATTATTAACAAGTGATCAGTGATCATTATATTTTGGCCTGAAATGTCCATAATCAAGGTGTGTTGATTCTTTGATAATTTTTTCCCGGGACAATGAATGAAGTTATTGTTAACAAGTTCTAGCTGATGATATAAACATTATTATTATTCCCAAACCATGATCGCACATCAAATTATCAAGAAAATAATAACATCATATGCACCTGAAATTAAATATGTTCGATTACATAATATTGATTGAAATTAGGTGTTTTGGAATCACTCCGTAAAGAAAGAAGATGAAATTAGTAAACTGAGACCTATATAGATCTCGAAACGCGTGCGACAAATGCCCATTTGCAGTAGAAGCCTTCAAACACTTAACCTCATGGCAGTAAACATCAGTTGAAGACTACGATATTCTTTTGTGTTTGAGCCTTCCATTCGTGATAAACTACTATCTCAGCTTCTACAATTTTCCTCCAATAATACAATCTGATAAAAACAATAAACTGTCATCACTAAAGAATGAATGGTAAAATGTTCCATAAAGACAACAAAAAGGAACCGAATATAATATATGTAGATTCATCAATTCAAGTGAAATGCTTTAAGGAGCCATTGCAAATTTGCAAGCACCATATGTAACGACTGGCTTTCCTATTTTCCAAGTTTAATTTTTACCCATCAAAGTGAAAGGTTAAATAGTCAAGTCAATATCAAAATTAAATTATTTGGGTCAAAATCTAAGTCGCCAAAGAGTTTAAGTGAAAGAATTAAAAGTTGAAAGACTTTGAAGTAAATAAGATTTCTCAAAACCCAATTTATGTTACTTACTAAAGTTTAGGGGCTTGATTGAAAATTTCCCTTTATATGCAAGACTTTCTTGCAATTGGAAATTTCACCCCCAAACACACGCACACACGGTTCTGCCGAGGGGGAAAGAAGAAAAGAAATGGAAGAAAAAGAAAAATAAAGGAAAGGAAGGAAAATGAGGGAAATGAGGGGCAAACTCAAAGTGGGTTTTTGATCTACTTATGTTCTACGATTTTACCTTGATTTTTAGAGGTAAGTGGAAGATTTTAATTTCTCTACATTGTGTTAAATTTTGGGTTTTTGCTATATGGATTAAATATAAGTTGTATTGCAAGGGAAATAATGGTTTTATGAGGTTAATTATTTATTCAAAATTTTTAAAGTATGAGCTTTGTTTGAGATGTTAGGGTTTTGAGTATTTGTGTTGATTTAAAGATTTAACCAAGTTAAACACATTGAGTTCTATTTTGGTTTAATTTGTGTTAATGGATAGGAAATTAAAAATACATAAAATTATTATGGAAGTTATGAAGTTTGATGGTGTTAATATGGGTTTAAGAAAGGTAAATTGAGGCTGATTTTGTTAAATAAAAGTGATATTTAGGCTTTAAATTCATGGAATTTATATGGTTTGTTAGCTAAAGTGTGTGTAGTGATTGAAGATAAATAGACACGTATAGAAGGTGTTTGTGAAAATGTTAAAGTGGAAAACTATTATGAAATGAATATATTTGATATTTGAAATTTTATATATTATGAATGAAGAAGGAATGAAAATAAGTAAAATGTGAATAGATAAAGTGGATATTGTTGATTTCATTTGATATATATGAATATGATGTGTTGAAAATAAGGTAAAAGGATAAGTTGGAAACAAAATCTATTGAGATTAATTAAATGATTCATATTAGGTGAATCTTGAAGGCAAAAGTTTATCGGAAATTTATTTATATAGTTGATTTTATTTGGTAATGTATTATTGAGTATTTCACGACATGATGGGATAACATATTTCGTTGGATATATGATTTGATAAATAAATGTTATTAGGTGACGGAAATATGATATTAAGATGTTAGTGAGTATAACGGATATTTACATGTGGATAATAATCGAATGATTAAGGATGGATACGAACAAGTGATTTTGGTTGATCTGATTTAAGTGGATTATTATATTCCTTATTTAGTATGGGATGTTGTGTATTAAAATTGATTGTTAAATTATGATTTTAAGTTATGACAAGTCAGTTGGAAAGGCATGTCATTTGAACTAATTATGGTCTTCAACTCTGTGAGTGGAAAATGTTTTTTCAAAGATTAAGTATGTTTTCATTACAGTGTATTAAATGTTTCACTTTTTAAAAGTCAAGCATGATTTCCTTATTATTATGATAATATATGAAATTCATAAAATATATAAGTATATTATTATCTTTAGAATGTGATTTCAAAGAGGAAATAATTATGTTATTACGTTAAGAATTTTCATAAAAGCATATTACATCATGTTATAAGATCCTTGAGAAAAGTATAGCATAATAATTATTTTCAAAATCATCAAAGTACGTATGTGATCTTTATCCGATCTGCACTGGTGTGATTTGTTCCACAGTATTAGACTAGCTTCAGTGATGTTACCCGCTCTACACCGGTGTGATTTGTTCCACAATGTTAGACTAGCTATATACAGGTCTTTGGGAACCATCGTCATACACACGTAGGTTTTAGGCCGTATATGGTGGTGTTAGCCTTTGGGGCTTGCTCTGCGCGCGTATGACTAGTTATTCAATTACTCAGTTATCAGTATCACTCAATTCTGAGTAGTATGTCTTGTATATCGAGATTACTTTGTACATGTGTGTTACTGCTTAGCGGTACTTTTGGTGTGAATTTTTCAGTTATCAGTATTTATATAAATTTTCAGCTAGTTATTCAGATTTTAGTTTTCAGAACTCAGCTACAGTTTATGTATTCAGATTATATGATTCAGATATCAGTTTGAAATTAAGTTGCAGCATTCTTAGCAAAAAGTTATTATCTTACACTTAAATAATTTCAGCACTATTAGGATTGCATACAGTTTCAGTATTATTTAAACTTATATTTCAAGCTCAGAAGATGTTTGTAAAATATTTTATAACTATCAACTTTTAAATTATATCTATGTATTATAAAGTTTAACAGCTTTTCAGAAATAAATAATATGGAAAAGTATATATATGTATTTGGGAACTTATTCACTCACTGAGTTATCAGCTCATATATTCTTAGAGGAAGGATTGAGTTTGAGCATCTATCGGTTTCCCTGTGAAGTTCTCAACGAGCCACCATTGTATTACATTAATTTAATATTTTCATTACACTTTTAAAATATGCATTAATCATAGTTGGAAATAAGTTTTCATAGGTTATTATTTCAAGATCATTCAAACTCTGCATAATTCTATTTCTTCATACGCATTTTAGTATTAATGATTGTTTTGAATCTAAATGTACTGAAAAGTGTTCTAATTTTATATCTTGGGGGATGAATTGCGTTATTGATGGAAAATTCATATTTACTTCATATTTTATGATTTCTTTGAATGAGTTGATTTATATTTTTAGGTTGGACAAGTCTATTTTATAGGGAAAGCTCTGTCAAAATTTTTATAAAATCATTTGAGTCCAAAATTTTACGCAGTTTAAAGTCAAGGTTTCAGTTTGCCGTGACAATGGATTCAGATCAAGCTGGTATCTATCGTTGACGCACGCCACGTGTCAAGTCTAATAGGATGACTTGGGACGGGACGAGTCACCACAAGTACTAACCTCCATCATAGGATTCACAACAGAGCTTCCTCATGAGGGCACCAAGTTTCTCTTCTTTCACTTGGGCTTCATCTGGTGAAACTTCCTTTGCATGTAATGAAATGGTCTCTAGACTAATTCAAAAAGGCAACGAACTACAGCGGGAGAGGAAGTTAATGTTATTTTTTTTTATTTATTCTTAAGTTGGGATTCAAAGTATTTGTTTAAGGCCTTGCTCTTTTGGGTAGATACATTTTATTCATTTTCAACCTTTTTTTTCTTTTTTCTTTTTAATTTTTTTTGTGCATCCTTATTAATTTTCAACTTGTTTAGTGTTAAGTAGTTAACTAAGGATAAGAGTAGGATTCTTTCTTGAACCAATTATACATTTTTGCTTTAGAAAATGGGTTATAAGTTAAAAGTTTGTTAAACAACTAAAATATTATCTTTTCACATTTTTGAATGAAGTTAACATTATCTCGATTTATCTCAAATCAAGTGTTTAAAATAGATAGCTTAACGTAGGAATATACTAAGGGTCGATGAGTTAGAAGAATATATTCTTTTTTGAGGTGTGATGCAACTACGACTTGTCCTTTTAAGGGTTTGTTTGGTATGGATTTAAAAATGGGTGAGTTTTTAAATAGATTTAAAATTCAAATTTTGTATATATATCGAGATATAATTGTACTATGTAGAGGTAATAATTAAAATGATGTAAGAGTTTAAGTCAAATCAAATATATGGTTAAATGTGATGTTGTTATGTGATCAAAAATTGAAATTAAATTGGTTGATAAATTCGAGGTGTTTTTAAATGGTAACTAAACATACTATAAATATAGGAATTAGTTTTTGAATAAGGGGTGCCCTCAATATAGAATTCAATAGATTTTTTGAGTTGTATGGATTTTTATGAAATTGATAGATTTTAATAGAATTCCATAGAATCCGTTATATTCTCATGAATTCTATGACGTGGTTTTTTGTAGATTTCTAATGGAATTTGTTAGATTTCAGAGGGTGTATCCAACACAGAATTTGATCGATAGAATTTCATAGTTATTTTTTTTGAGTTGTTACTAATTCGCTTTTACTTTGTGTGGTCGAGTAATCAATTATAAAATTATTTAAAAACTTATTAGTATCATGTTATTGTTTTTTAAGTACAATTACAATTCGCATTATAACATTATAAGTACATATAAATATATATCATTCTAAAACGCATCGCACAGAAATCAACAATACAAACCTCTATAGAGGGAACTAAAAGAAATCAAACTCTTATAGAGGGGACTACAAATTACATATAAAATGTAGACAAACCCCCCGCATGAGGGGAATTGAAAATGAGACCTCTACGTCCCAAGGTTTCAATCTTAGCTCCCTAACCAAATAAGCTAAAGCTTCATTAGCACTAGTATCATGTTGTTAAATTTAACATTAGAGTAATATTTTTCTTTTCTCGTATTTATTTATTTTTACTCCAGTTAAATGCTAACTTGGTCTAGAAATAGTTATACGACTTTTAACTAGATGATAAAAAAATAAGAAAAGAGTAAAAATGTTCAAATAATGTCAACTTAGTCTTTCTTCAAATGAAAAAATTAATATTTTTAATTAAAAATAAATAAATATAATAAAATCATTTTCTACATTACGTACGAATATAAAATTTATGAAATTAAATTGGAACTTTTTTAATACTGTCGTGATACTTCATTTTAATTCTAAACATTCATTTACTTTGTCCAAATTAGAATATGACGTGATTTTTAAAAAAAAATGAAGTTTCTGTCAATTTGGATTCTAATAAAAATTATGAAATTATTATAAATTTAGTATCATTATATTTTTATAACAATCTCACATATCATCCATGGATAAATTTCTTTTATATAAATTGATTATAATGTGATTTTTTAAAAATTAGAACTGTGAAGGAAAAAATTACGTGTTATTGTGATAATAATAAATTATTTATTTATTTTAAAAAGAAGGTAGTCTTTCATTCATTACTAAAATTCCCTAGGCCTAGGCGTTCGGGTTGACCAAGCCCAGACTAAATATTTCAGTTTTGGTTCGGGTTCGGTCATGAAAACGGCAAGTCCATTCGCGTTCGGTCTAGGTTTAGGTTCGAGTGACACTTCGTGTTTTGTTAATGTTTTTCAGGGATCTAACGCATATTATATAAACGCATAAATATAAAAAAGAAACACTTAAATGAGTAAGAATAACAAAAAAATTAAAGTATATATAATACACTTAAATGAAAATAATCATAATGAGATACTCATACAATGAAGTTAACAATTAGACACTAGTGTTTGACTAGTTAGCTTTATTTATATTCTAATTTTATAGTTTTACTATAAACTTGCAGTATTGTCAAGTAATTAATTAAAAACAATTTGTCTTACACAAATTACATGGCGTATATATAGAAACTAGTAAAATCCTCATAGAAAAAGACAAATTCAGATATCTCACACAGATGTAGAGATTCGTTTTTTGTTTGTGAATAATACAAGTGTAGTGAAGATGTCATTGTGAAATGAAGGATATGGTTTTTTTGGATTGAGATAGAATTAATTAGAAATTTGAATTTAAAAATTCAGAGAATAAAAAAATATTCGGGTTTTTTCGGGTTTTAACTCAAACCCGAAGCCTGTCTAAACCCGTTTGCTTTCCGGTTCGTGTACTCAAAACCCGAAAATTTTTATTCACTACTTGGTCGGGTTCAAGTATATTCAGGGCCGGGTTTGGGTAACTCGTTTGGGCTCGAGTTTTTTGCCTAGGCCTAGAATTCCCTACAAACAGAGAAATGAAAATGGGTATACAGTCAAACCAATGAAAAATCAACCGTGATAACAATAAGGGTTAATTTCACAAAAGGTCATCAACATTTCAGTTAAGAATTGATTTCATCTCCAACTTTTTTTAAGACTCTCCTGAGTCCTCAACCTTTCATAAATACGCACAATAGGTCTTTTTAGCACTATTCCCTTAACTTTTCATGGAAAATCACGTTTATACCCTTTTAACATTTTAATTTTATAAACAAAATATTTAAAAATATTAAAAATAATTAAAAATTAAAAAAAAAAAGGAAAACACCCAACCACGCCCTACCTGTTCCCTCTCAAATTGCTGCCGAAAACGGCAGCAAAGTTGCTCCATTTTCGGCAGTATAAAAGCTGCCAAAATGGCAGACGCTGCCATTTCTGCAGTGTTTTTGGGGAGAGGGTGAATCCCCCATTTTTTCTGTCGAAAACGGAAGCAACTTTGCCGCCGTTTACGGCAGTAGGCTGGAAGGGAGAGTAGGTGGGGTGGCGGCCGTGGTGGGGTAGGGTTGGGTTTTTTATTATTTTTAATATTTTTAAATGTTTTGTTTATAAAATTAAAATGTTAAAATGGTTTAAACATGATTTTCCATGAAAAGTTGAGGGAATAGTACCAAAAGGGACATGTTGTACGCATTTATGAAAGGTTGGGGACCCAGGAGAGTCTTGAAAAAAGGTTGGGGACGAAACCGATTTTTAGCTGAAAGGTTGGGGACCTTTTGTAAAATTAACCTTAATAATAAATTATACTCACCATTTTGTATAAATTGAATGTGATATGATTGTTTAAAAACTAGAGTGGCAGAGAAAAACGGGTTTATTAATTATCTAGATGTAAAAAGATTTTATAAAATCTATTAGAATCCAAAGGTGATAGGTTGGTTTTTAGTAAGAATGTTGCAAGTGTATTTTTAATCTTAGAATCCATAGAATTCTATTGAAATCTACCATTTAGTGAAATTTATCAGATTCCATAAGTAATTGAAGACACCGGATTTCTATGGAATCCACAGAATTCTAAATTGAGGACACCTGAAATTCTTGGATTTCTAAAATTTATCAAATTCCATATTGAAGACATCTTTCTTCTCCCAACTACTTAGAAACTTAACATCTTTAAATTGAGAGCATCTTTGAGATAGTTTAGATTATAATAAAGACTAGTATAATACCCGTGCGATACACAGGTAGAAAAAAGTTTAGAAATTTAATTATGTAAAAGTTTTTTAATGAATTTACATAATTGAATATATTCTAAAAGTGTAAAAACAAAAGGCATGTACTGATTGAGGAAATAACAACAATGGTAGTACCAATCTAATATCCTTGCATTGAAAAGACAATTCATATTTATTCCACAATTCGCATGATAATCAACGTTCCATATTCAATCTTCCTTTTTCTTGTACATATGCCTCAGTGGAAGAGGTCTATTCTCAGTATTCAATATATACGTATTTGCAAAGTCAGCTAAAAATCTATAGAAGAAATCATGGATATTAAGACATCAAAGCATAATCATATAGGAGTAAAATTTGATTCCACGAACAATAAATTCATACTTTCTCATGATAGAATGATCTTATACTAAAACAAAATTCGTTTAGATAATATGTTAAAAATTCACAGCACGATATGAGCAGGATTATGTCATTTAATAGAGAAACATTATTAAAGTAAATTAAATATTTGAAAAAGAAAAAAAGTTCAATTAATTGCTCTTTCCTTCCCAATTATTTGGTCTCATTTTTCTTTTTGAGATGTACCAAATATATGGTCTATTTCTTTATTAAAATGTTTAATTTCCATTTCTTTAGAAATCTAACCATATTTAATACTTTAATTATTACTATTAATCTTGAATTTTACTCATTAAATAGGAACAAATGAGGAACACAAATCACGAAATGTACATTTCTAATATACATTTCTTAATTATTGTGAAAAAGCAAATGTGATCAAATAATCTAGATGGAGGGAGTACGTATAGATTTATTGGCGGTCCTCAACATGTACACCTTGAGTGCCATTAGTGATAAAATGTTTATGTAATTAATATTTAATACTGTTAATTAATTAATAATTATTAGTATTATTGTGAACAAATATTCTTTGAATTTCTACAGATATATATAATTCAGTAGAAATATACCCCAAATAAAAAAAAAAGAGGCAGATGAAATTTCATCATTTATTGCTACATATCTGTAACTTTTAAACATTTTTTGATTTACCAAACTCAAAAAGAGATAAAAAATCAATAGAGGAGGTGTAAATCAATGATTCAAATGAAGAAGGGACGGGAAGACCGTAATTAATTACATGATAGTCAATGAAAAATAGGATCTTTAAAATGTTATTTGCTCAGATTTGTACCTTGACGACTTGATGTTGAAGACGAAAGAAAAACAGTTTGTTAAATTGAGAGAGTTTGATATAAAGATAAATTAAATAAACGCTAAGATAGAGATTGAAGATATAATTGAGTAAGAGAATAAAGGAAGAAGAAGGTGAAAGCGTGTTGGCAAGGGAAAAAAATTAAAAACAAGAAAGGAAAATGACGTTAGCAGTTTAGGCGGAAAAGTCGGGTTAGACTTATTTTAATTTAGATATATATATAGATGGTGAAACATCAATTTCATTTCCATATTTTATGGAATCCATAATTATTACTACCACTTATGATGTTTCTAGTGGCTATACGTGAATATCGCTCAAAAAGTTGTCAATTATCACGTGAGTTATGAGATGAGATCACCTTGAAAATCAAGAAGTCCCATTATATTACTTGATTTTCAAAGTGACTTCATCTTATATTAAATAGAGTGACTAAATTGTTTAATGAGGTGACACACGTCATTAGATGGACTCAAATGATTTGACATCTCATCTCACTTTTCTACCAAAATAGTTAACAAAAGCAGCGTCAAACTGTGTACGGCTGTTTTTGTTAGATTTATGCTAAATAAGGGGTAAAGTTCCTTTATAATGAGTCTTATCTAGTTTTATAGAAGTACTCCTTTGATTAGTGCTAAGAATGAGATTTTTTTTCTGTCTTCCACTCTATTTCAATTTTTTTTTATATTGTATAAATTTCTTTGCATTCTTCAACAGTAAATTTCCGTATATATAACTCAATGGGATACAATCAGAAGAAAACAGTACATTATCATCACTCGAGAATTGATTATAAAGTGTGCACTGAATTGATATCCGGGTAATTGTGAACAGGAAAAACTGGTCCTTTTATTTTTTGGGAATATAATAGCATCAGCATTTGGTCGGGACCTGGATAAAAGCAGCATCAACGTTAAAACTAGAAATTCGGACAAAAAGGTTCTTGAATTTTTCTTTTTGAAAAGTATAGTTACGATATGTATTATCGTAATACAAGTGTGCATAGATATATGCCTTACTGAAATAAAACGCAAATATATCAACAATACAAATCTTTATACACGTGACTTTAAATTATAATAAAATATAGTCCCACATAAAAAGAATCGAATCTGAAACCTCTAGTTTCTAGAGGCCTCATATTATTTTAAACCTATATAGTCAGATTGTGACAAACATGACTCATTTTAAACCTATATGTCTTTTTCTTTTTAAGTAAATGATGGGGTTCAACTTTTTAGACATATCAACCATAGCTTAATTGGTATATTAATGTGATGAAAAAACTGACCATGCTGCATTTTACTGACATCATAATTAAAAGATGCCGAAATCATTGTTGAAATTCCTGAGGAAAGACTGGTTGATCGAAAACAAGAAAAGAAGGATACAACTCTAGCTAAAATTGAGTATTGCAAAAAAAAAAAAAAAAAAAAACAA